>VZSC01013270.1:311263-333869 GCA_013398225.1 Steatornis caripensis | reverse complement strand
GGGGGGGGGGGGGGGGGGAGTGCTCTGATTTAATCAATATAGGCTTTTTAAAAAAAAAAGCTGTAACTGTCTTCCGAAGTCATTTATATATTCATACTGGATTCCTTACACTGAGCAGCTCTGAGCATATGCAATTAGCCTATCTTGAAGAGCCTAGTAAACTCACTGAATGCTTTTTGACAGATGGGTTTGGATATCCAGTTTAGATTCATTACTCGCAGGAATGAAACTTGGTCTTTCCCATACAGCACAGAAAGGAAGCTAAAACAAGTCTGTAATAAGAAAACTCCTAAAATACCCACTGTAATCAAATGGCAGTAATTTTTGGCTTAAAATCTGGGAAGATCTATTCACCCACAAGCTTATCGAGAAGTATTCCCTCAGCAGTCACTTATCTTCCCATACAAGACCTGTATTTGGCAGATTGTGTTTCTTATTTGCATCAACTTGTATTCCCACCAAATTAAGGGGTTTTTTAACCAAACAGTTTGAAGAGAAAAGGCCCAGAGAACTCATACTATATCAAGATCAATTCATGCCACTTACAGGTCATATTGCAATATAGCATAAAAAAACCCCATAAAGTAAAACATGTTGGCACAGCAAAAAAAAAAAAGAGATCTTAATGCCCTAAGTGAAAACTTTCTTCTTGTTTAGACTTTTCAATAATCTCAAGGCCTTTTTTACTTGGGAAAGCAGGCACAAAAACTGTGCTACAGGATAACACATACTGCATAACAAGCTAGTACAAGTTTGAAAGCCACTCAGCAGCCACAGGCTAGAGATTTCTGATGCCACAAGTTTAATTCTGTATCTCATATTAATGCAAAGAAAATCCAGGCTCCGTACTACACATAGCAACACGTGGAATTTCTCCTGCACACAAGCAATAAGTTATCTACACTTTGATCAAACACAGAAAGCAGATACAACTACAACATTTTAAGCATAGAAAAATCTACATTAAGAGCAAGATTTAGATGGCTACAATTGGTAGTTTGCCCTTAGTAACAGCTTAACCATCGCTAGTTCTGAAAATAAGGTGACTTACTGGGTTTTCAGACATGAAAAATTAAATTACTCCAAACCTCAGTGGAACTCTTGAATTACACTTGATACATTTGTTACAGGTTGGGGAACTGAACCGAACCAGTCACCTGCCTTGTATTAGGCAGCCAGAAGCCTTCATTAGTAGTTCAGTTCCCAGCTCTGGCCAGCAGGACACGTTGTCTTACAGGACAGGGAAGATAATACTGGATGTAATAGCGAGCTGTGGCTTGAATGTAAGGAGCTGGTCACAATCTCCATGTCTATTAATCTTTCAGTTTTCAACTACACAAAGATGGATAAGGAATCAAGGCAGCTTTTAAAAACAAGACAAACTGCTCAGGTTTTTTCTTACCTACTGTATGCCTGTTGCCTCCCCCAACTCCCCACCATGTACCTGTAAAGATGAACTCACTATCACTGCCATTTCCTTTGCTGTGACTTTTGCATAGCAAGACACAATCAAGGGCTCTAATTAATCTATTTGAGTTTAGCTAATCCTTTTATTGGATTTTCCTGACAGCTTCTACCCCATTGAATCCATGTGTGCAGAGCAAGTTCTTTTCATTAGTACATAAAAGAAGGGATGGTATTGGTTTACTGGTCAAAGGATAATTCTTCCAGAACAAGCTCAGCCTTTTGTGTTTTACACAGACGGAGGAAAACTGCTTTATGTCACCAACAGAATGAAGGGGTTTTTTTATTTGTTTTTCAAGTATGAAGAAAAAGTACACATTTGAAATCAAAGTCACTTCTTGCTCTTGGCCACAGGTTTGTTACAGTGAGCTCAGTGAAATGAATAAGTCTAAGTTATCCTTAAAATTTGTTTTGGCTAGAAGCCTGCCTTATGTATTGGGCACATTCCCCCCCTTCTCATCAGGCCCAGAGACATCAGTTACAAGGCAGTTTCAGCATATTCCACTCCCTTGCCACCTCCCAGCTGCCATTCACAACAGTATCAGCCAAAACATTTCTAAAAACCACCAAGTGGATGAATACTATTCCTGGAGAGAACAGCAAGTTGGGACTTCCTAAAACTGTGAAGAGAAAAGAGAAGAGAAAAGAGAATCTCTTTTATTGATTACTAAGAGCCAGTTAATAAAAGTAAAGAGGACTGGTTAATGACTTTAAGAAGGCGAGTCTAACTTTGTATCTTAGTCTCTCAGAATTCAAGTAACACAGCACAATTTAAGCAATACATTCGCTGCCTAACTAAAAGATTTAGATAGAAAATTTAGTTGCGCTTCAGAATTGATTTACAATTACACAAATGCAGCTGCAGGAAAACTAAACAGTTAGTTGCGTGCACATAGGAAGTGGTGTGGGGAATATCTAAAACACCAAACTAAAGTATGCATTAGTACTTAAATAACATACAAATACCGGAACACATAGGAGTTTAACAGTATTTTAATACTCTTTCTATAGGAAAGATTACAGCTAGTAATTTACAGAGTTTGAAATTTACAAATTAAAAATCAATAATCAAGAGAAAGAGGTGCAACTTCTTACAGAAGCACAGTAGGTGAATCAGTAGGGTATCTTTGCAAATTACCAGAAGAATTCTGACATGACCCAAGATGCTCACAAATGAGTTCTCAGTTCATTTATCAAACAGCTAGATTAAGAAACAAGAAACAGTCTGCACTTTTGCAGACCAAGCAATTTCTTTACTCCAACATCCTCCTTCTGTATTTTATCATGAATCCAGAATTTCCTGTTTGATAACCCCTTTCATTTCCAGAAAAGCATAGCAACATTACTGAACCTACCTAGCAATGAAGTTTGTACTGACAGACTACATGCTTTTCTTGACAGGTCAGTTCTGGTGGCAGCAAGAGGTCAAGCAAGAATTCAAAACTGAATCAAAAACTGTGTACAGCCACTGATTTTAAATGCTGGTGTGGCCTGTAATGTACGAAAGCTCCCTTAGAGATTTAAACGACCACCAAGCTTCAGCACACAACACCTGTTTGGATTAACATGCACACACCAGCTTCATAAGCAGATACGGTCCTAAAGGGAACCGGACAGTTATTTGACCCCACAACATTGTAAGCTACCTCACCAGGTAAGAGAAGTTCCCTTCAGCAGGGAAAAGATGCACAGAAATACAGCCTGCCGAGGAGAAGTTGGCCAGAATTTTAAAGCACATGTAGAACTCCGCAACACACCGCAATCACAGGAGCATAACTGAACTGTGGAACAATAGCGTAGTTTGTGAGGCAGGAACAGAGAGCAAGCAGCAAAGGCTAGAAAGAAAATGTTAATAAGCACTCAAGCCACACTATGCAGCAACTGCTCTTTGCATCCTTTATTTTTATGTTCCCATACTTTTTTCTAATGGCTTCACTAGGATTTATTTGAATACATATAATCAAGCCTTTCGATAATTTGGTTTTACTAGGACTCCCATTCACTACAATGGTCTAAGGAAGAGCCAGTCATAAAACCCATTCAAAAGCAATTCATCTTTGAGGGCTTCCATACAGCACACAGTCTGTCTGCCCTAACAGTTCTTGAACCTGAAGCTTGCAATCCCATCCCGTATAATTTTTTGTGGGCATGACTAACAAAACTGCTTCTGCAAGGCTGATGTGCTTATGAATCATTATACTACCTGCAGCAAGCTTAACTGTACAGCTACTCAGGCAATGAAATACTGTAATTCAAGGTAGAATCTCAACTTCAGGATGGACACACAGTAGACTAAATACTTCAGGCTTTATTTATTCCTTTCCTTCCAAGTATTACAAAAAGCTAGTACAAAGTTTTAGATTCATTATCAAGCATCTCTAGTCTCACAGTATTTACCAGCATCACATGACCAGCTATTCTTGTTAGCAAGCTAATCAGGTAATAAAATTAGCACAGTACTACTTACTTTGGAGATCGAAGAAAAAAAGCTGAATGAAACATTGAGTCTTGCATTCTGATAGAGTCCTATCAAATCACAAAGCTTGGTGTTAGAAGAACTACAGGTACATCAAACCCCTCAAGTTCTTGCACAACATGCATCACCTCCACCAGGTTTTCAATGCCAGTGAGGAAAGGGGAGATGGCTTAGAAACAACAGAAGTGTTAGTTAAGCTAAACCCCATGTTTTTGAAGTCTCCTAGTCCAGAAAACATTAGGACTTCACAATTCACCAAGCCTGTCTCTAGACCACGTATTTGGTAAAATAAACTTATTTCCTGCAACTCCTATGGTATCTAGATTAGCTCATATACATGCAACTTTACTGCTGGGCAGCAGTTCAACAGCATTTTGTAGTTCACAAAACTGTGGAAGCTGTAGATTCCCAAGCTGAATCACAGCATCTCATCATTCACTCTTGTTCACCATTTAAGGTTGGTAGAACACAGTTTTCACAGTAGCTACTGCAACTACTTGTTGCACAACTGTCCAAGACTTATTCCTAGAATAAAGCTTATACACAGTGGACTAATCCTGCACCTTGTACAGTTATTCTAGCTGCTACAGGAGTTGCCTAAACACTACTAAGATCACACTCTGCATTTGAATATGACAGCTTACCAGTCAGGAACATAAGAATGTTTTAACACTAGAGAAAAAGGGAGCACAAATATTGGATAACTGTATAAATATAAAGACTTACTGCTCTGATTAAAATCAGTGAATTCATCATACAGAAAATCATCAGTTACAAATGCCTTTACCCTGGGAGGAAGACTACAGTACTCTTCCTGCTGCAACCATGCAAAAGTCTCAAATTCAATTATTCACATCTCTAACAGAAAAGAAATTTGGCCTTTATGTTCCAAGCAGACAAAGATTAAGCTTTATTTTGGTGATTGTCCTGAAGAACATACTCACATTTATTAGCTTACCAAGATCTGTATAACAAAACACCTGCACAGTTATCTAGCTAAGGATTTACTACACATCCAGGCCAAAGATGTCACTGTTTATCTTCAGCAAGTTGAGTTTCCTTTCACTTGCCTGGACATTAATATAACCAAGAAACAAAAGGCTTTGTGGGGATTTCACAAGCAGAGTTAAAGTTGCTGTTCTAATTATGATTTCACATACATGCTCTTTAGGCTTAACAAAAATACAAGTCTACAGATAACAGTTTTTACTCAAGTATCTGCGTGAAATCAACTATGGCAGCAAAGTCATCACAGCTCCATAATCCAAATGGCCATTCTTTTCTCACTGAAGTACTGTATTTATGAGCAGTAACATCTCTAAAGCATAATCTGAATGAAAAGATTATTACATACCCTTTTAAGTACTAATTTCCATCAATTTACCTAGCTAAAGATATTAAAAGAAAGAATGAGATTCATGGTCTAAAATGTAAGAGTCCAAACACGTTTGCTGAAGTTCTTGACCAACTTTATTTTTTAAGTAAGGGAACTTCTGACATGTAATTTAACCTGTTACACCTTGAGGCACTATCTTTCTTTGAAGTCTGCACAATACAAGACCTGTTCAGACTTGCAGAGGAAGCTCTTAGCTGTAGTAGCCACAGTTTTGGCCACTGTGAATGAGTGTACAGCAGAGGCAGGTTAAAAACAGATTCTGAGACACCTGATGGAGAAACAACCCTTCTTTTTCCTCTTAAGGGGCAGCACTATGTTGTTGACTATTTAGACACCTGAATAGCTTAGATTATAGTAGTAACATGAAACATAACTGTAAGTCCCACTAAATCCAGTTAGCACAACCCAAACAAATGTTTTGATTACACAGAAAGTTTATGGATCAATAAATTCTCTTAGAATATAGTTACTATTATTTGGTTGAAATTAAAGTGTTGCTTTTTAAGAAAAAAAAATATAAGCAAGAAAACCTTGGCATAACTACCTTCAGAATATGCAAAACTAAGTAAGTATGTCTATGTTAAAAAGATTGTGCCACAAGAAAGAGAGGTGAGCTCTTCTCTAAAGAGGATTGATTTTTTTCTGCCTGTACTTCATACTAAAATGATACGGAATTTTACTGCTCTAACTGAACAATAGTTACAATTTTAACACACAGTTCTCTGTAAAGGTAATTTTAAGTAGAAACTGCTGTGAAAGGTAGAGGCAATATTTGCAGCAATGGATTTTTCCTTAGATCAGTTGACATAGTCCAACCACAGACAACTTCTGGACTCAAGAGTCTTCTTTACTGAATTAATGCCCCAAAGCTTGCTTAACTTCCATTCATCCCCAAACTATTTGCCCATAAAGATTTCTCCCTATAAACCCGAGAGCAAGACAGGGAACAATTTCTCTCTCCTTTCCTGGAAGCCCTTAAGAAAGGTTCAGAGACAAGATCTATAGAGGCACACACCTACAGATTTTGGCAGGTCGAATGACCTGCCATGCAGCAGCTGCTACTGCTGCACAAAAGACTGAATTGGTAAACAATGGCAGTAGAATGCCAGGCTATTCAAATGCCTGAACTGCTGATCAGAGTTTCTAGAAACAGAAAAAAATGGGAAGGACTCATCCCTAGCAAGCCTCAGAGAGGCTGCAACTCATCAGGAAGAAGCTTACACAGAAACAGTTTTAAACCTCCCAGAAGTTATGGGTTCTCACCTCCCTTTATCAACAACTAAGGTGAAAGCGACAAACACACAGAGCAGTTATCTCCCTGGAACAGGAGGTATTGCAGCCTGACAGAATATTTCTGTATCTGATTCCTGAACCAGAGAAGAGGACAAAAAGTGCAAGAGCCCAGCTGGGCATTCAATCAGCTTCCCTGCTCTTCCAGACATTGCTCCCTTTCTCCATACTTGGCTTTAAGATGGGGAAGACAGAACACTTCAGGACATGAAGAAACTTTAAGCAGGCAGTTCAAGGAACAGAGTTAGCCCTTGCAACTCACAGTAGATCATTCTCATTTTCTACAAACCCATCCGTCTTCAAAAATTGTTGCCACTGTTTCAGTGAGTGCTGCCAGCCTTGCCCTCAACTCTAGGCAAAGAAAAGGACACAGACAGTTCTCATCACTTCTGAAAATTCTTACGTTTCTGTGGTCTGTTAGTCTTACAAGACAAAGAAAGGGCTTCAGCTTAGTCTATTTTACTGAGTGGGACACACAGAAAGCAAAATAATCGTATCAAGCTCCGCTGCTCATCTCACAAGCATTTCAAAGCCAAAATTGAAGAGACTTGAGAAGCTAAGTACTTTTACTCTTTTTCTAATGAACACAAATTTCCAAACAGCTCCACATCATGCTGTATGAATTTGCTAAAGTTTCCTTTAACAGCAACTCGGGTTAAGTACTACCTTTATGCTGTCATCCTGAAGCAGCATCTTAAAAAGCATGTATGTTTAGATTTGGCAAGTACATCTCCTGGTAAACAGTGCAAGCAAAGAATACTAAAGACAGAACGTAAACTATCAGGTGGTCTTCTAGCCCACTTTGCCTCCAAGTTCATGAACTGACATATGCCAAACACCACATTTCCCTCTTCAGCAGGCAGTGCAGCACCTGCACAAACCTCTACATCAACAGCATTAATAGAGAGACACCCTAAACAAAGTAACTCTGGTTTGCTTTTCAGTTTTGGAATGGAAGGCTTTGGGGACAGACAAGTTTTATACCACCTCTGTAGGCCATCTACACTTCACTACCATCATTTCGGTTCTAAACACTGAACTCAGAATGCAAGCCATCCTCTAGCTTTTACACAGACCATAACTGAACTCCTTAAACTAGTACACAGCAAACTATAGGAATGGTTTGTTTTAAGCATGCCTCCATCTTTGCCTGTCCAGTTATACATTTTTTGCAACTAACACTAGCACTGAGCCACAAGCATTAAGTGCCTGACATTCAGTCAGTGGCAGTATATAGTAAGTCACTTTGCTTTTCAGGAAGTCTCAGTTTTACTTGAATTTTTACACACAAGTCTCTAATCACTAGCCTCTTGAGGCTTCCTGATTTTTTCCAGCTGCAAATAAGAAGTGCCATATGGTACTCATTACAGGTTAAGATTTACTAGTCATTTAGGACCTCTCCCAACTGACAGGTGTTAGATGTTGCCACTTTCTATAACCATGTCCAAATGTAACACAAACCTAGACTTAACTATCAGCTAGGCTTGTAAGCCTCAGATATGCTTGCAAGCAAAGTATTATACAGTCATAACACCACTCATTCTGGCAGTCTGTTTTTAATCCTTTCCTGGTTAAGGAAATGGAATAAAAATACCAGCTCCAGACTAATTCCCCAGAAAAATGTCCTGTTCCTCACCTTCATCCATATAACATACAACAGAGGAAGCTTCAATTCCTGAGTCCTGTTAATGGATGTCAGTCATTTGTCACTGATAACTGCACCTTCATGTGTCAAGTACATGAAGCAGACCACACAAGAATAGAAACCCACTTCTTCCTCTGAGAAAGGAGAGGCAAAATAGAAGAGTATTTCAGATGGATCCAGCTCTGCTGTGGTCTATTTTTAAACTATCAAAAGCACTGAGTTAATACCAAAGACTAAGCAAGCATACATGCTAGAAAGAATAGAGGCTGTGCACAGCGATATAGCATTGAGATGTTATCTGGAGAAGTACACACCCTCTTAACTGTCAGAACAAGACCTAACTCACTTAATGCTTGGTGGGTGTCTGGGGGATTTTTATTTTGTGGTGGAGGTGATTATCAACTCCATTCTCCTTCAGTTCTTGGACCAAGTATCATAGCTCCAAGGTTCTTCTAGTTAAAACTGTTTCATCATTTGTTTATGCCTGTAGCATCAGCATACTTCTGTGTTCACATTTTAATACCTCAAGACAGCACTATGGGCAGCACTTTCTCTGTATTGCTCAATACTAATAAAAAAACGCTACTCTCCAGCCTCAGGTAATCAAAGTTGAAAAAGCAAGTGGCACTGAAGAGGGCCAAGTTAAACAAGGAAGCAATGAAGACAAAGCAATTGTCCTAACCATGTAAGTCAGAGGCACTTCCAAAAGAATAGAGCAACAGGACCTGATGAGTTAGGAGGCTCTTTTCTTCTTCTATGCACATGGGTTCAGAAATCCCTAAAGCTGACAAAAGTTGGATATTTAGGGGGAGCTCTTGGATACCTGTTCAGGAACTCAGATGCTTAGCTTTAGCAGATAAAGGGTAGCCCTCAGTGTCAGCCTCTCGAGTTCATTTACTACAGCACTGGCTATGTGATAGCAATAGCTCCAGATCTCCTTAGAGCACCTGTCACTTCAAGTGAGGTGTTTCATAGCAAGATGCACCCTCCTATGAAAGAGTAACCTTATAGTGATATGGAGGATCACAATAGTAATTTCCCAGAGACTATTTCACAGGGGCAAAGAAAAAGGGAGTAAAGGGAGCAAAGAAAAAATTTATTTTATTGCCTTTAAAGTGCTGGAAGACAGCTGCAGGCTAGTGCTAATAGATCATTTCATCTAGCACACACAGTTCTGGAATTAGATACTCAAACTTGATTAGAAGAAATAGATTTCATTCCCTTACACTAGAGAAATTACTTCTAGAGGCTATACATTACATTATCCAAGAATTATTACATTTGGTCTGCACTGATCACCACTAACAGAAAGCATGCCCTGGGAATTAAGTCACACTTGTCAGAGACTTGCTACGCTAAACAAGATTTTGAATCCACGCCAAAGAACTAGCTAAAAAGGACCATAGATAAGATCTTTACAAGAAGGATTGAAAAACCAACAAGTTGTTTTAAATATTAACATTGTACCAGCAGTAGAAAAAGCAAAATAAATCTGATCAGTGCTAGAGGACGGGGGTGCAGAGGGAAAGGAAATTAACTTTATATTTGTTTCAAACAGATGGTGATGTCTAAGCCTCAATAATAATTTCTTCTCTAGTCTCTATTGCCCTCCCAGACCATAAAAAGATTTTTTTAAAAGAAACAGTCACAATGAAGTATTCCTCCTGAGAGGTTGTTCAGTAATGAAAACATTTCAGTAAATATGAGTACATGAAAAAATGTACCAAACAGTGCTTTAGTAAAGAGATAAATTAAAATGCATAACTTAAAAATTCCTTTTTCAAAGTAGTCAGAGGGTTACCATCCACTTAAAACTTGCAAACAAAGTGTCATTTTCAACGGATGTTGTGCAAATAGTTGAGAACTGTTTGTTTTGGGAAGGGAGGAAGTCTTGGGCAGTAGCACTAAGCTTCTCCTTCCTTTGACATATGTAAGTTCAGTTATTGCTTTCTCCAGCAACCGATTTTATTCAGTCACTCTCTGGAAGTTACTCTGTAGCAAGTTAACAACATTATCCTAAAGTACCTCATTGCAATAATCCTCTGACCAGGTCTGAGAATGTCAGTAAGCTGTCTTCCTTGCAACATTGCATTAAAATACTGTCAGTTTAAAAGAGCAAGAGTAGGCAAGGAGAGAGCACACATGGTTCCACCACCCTAGCACAATAATTAAAGTGAGGAGATCCATTTGTAGGAAATAGCCCTCAAGCATTATTAAAACTCAAGATGCAGTTCAGTCTGAAGCTTGGCAGGAATAAGAAACAGCCCCTGGCATTTGTACACATTCCAAAACAAAATGTCACCTTCTCTAAGGGAAAAGCATTCCCTGAGGCACCCTGTTTAGGGAGTATACCAACTCCCACCAGTGCTATTTGGAGCTGAACATATGCCAAGAAAATAACCTGTTGCAAGTTTGTGATATATGCTCTGCATCCTGCAGTAACCAGTAGGTTAATTCAAGCATTCAGTATAGAGCATTTCCACCAAGTTTTAACTGTATTGCTATGCAGTCTGGGATAGAAGATACTGTTGCAATGTCCTTTTAGTCTGCAACTATCTGAAAAACAAATAGAGAACTGCAGAGATGGCTCTCAGTAAGAGGTCACCTAATCCAGCCTCCAGAGCAGAAGAATTATACTTCCATTCTAAATTTTTCTATGATTCTACAATAAATGACAAACTTGGAATATTAGCACTTTTAAATTTTACTCTCTACGTTTAAGTAAGAGTATTCAGAAAGTTAAAGCAACAACAATTTTTCAGGGAGTTAACTTTGGCTGGATGCCAGGTGCCCACCAAAGCTGCTCTATCACACCCCTCCTCAGCTGGACTTAGGAGAGCAAAATATAATGAAAGGCTCGCGGGTCGGGATAAGGACAGAGAGATCATTCAGCAATTACCATCACAGGCGAAACTCAGGCAAGACTCAACTAGGGGAAATTAATTCAATGTATTGCCAAAAGTCAGTGTAGGATAATGAAAAATACAGCCAAATCTTAACACACCTTCCCCCCTCCACCCCTCCCTTCTTCCTGGGCTCAACTTCACTCCCCATTTCTCTACCTCCTCTCTCTCAGCAGCACAGGGGGAAGGGGAATGAGGGTTGTGGTCAGTTCATTACACATTGTCTCTGCTGCTCCTTCCTCACTCTCCTGCTCCAGTGTGGGGTCCCTCCCACAGAAGGCAGTACTCCACAAAATTCTGCAATGTGGGTCCTTCCCATAGGCTGCAGTGCTTCAGGAATGGGCTGCCCAGTGTGGGTCCCCTACCGGGTCACAAGTCCTGACAGAAAACTTGCTCCAGCACAGGCTTCCCACAGGGTAACAGCCTCACTTGGGCATCCGTCTGCTCTGGTGTGGGGCCCTCCCCAGACTGTAGGTGGATTCTGCTCCCCCGTGGCCCTCCATGGGCTGCAGGGGCACAGTCTGCCTCACCATGGTCTGCAGGGCAATCTCTGCTCCGGCACCTGGAGCACCTCCTCCCGTCCTCCTTCAGTGGCCTTGGTGGCTGCAGAGTTGTTTCTTTCACACATTCTCACTCCTCTCTCCTGCTGCTGTTGCACAGCAGTTTTCCCCACTCTTCTTAAATGTTATTACAGAGGAAGGGTACCACCATCGCTGACAGGCTCAGCCTTGGCCAGCAGCAGATCCATCTTGGAGCCAGCTAGCTCTATCAGACATGGGGGAAGCTGCCAGCATCTCCTCACAGAAGCCACCCCTGCAGCCCCGCTGCTACCAAAACCTTGCCACACAAACCCAGTAGTGTTTCTATGCTTATTCTCTCCAGCCAAGCACAGGAGAAGACAGTAAAGTTACTAAAAGTCACCAGCTCTACAAAGCTGACTGGAATACAGAATCACTACTGAAAGAACAACCAAGGTACAACTATAGCTCACATATCCGATATCAAGCATGTCAAACATTTGATCAGTATCTGTTATCACAGTATGAAACATGAAATAAAATGCTTGGTTTGAAGGATGAAGCCAAAAAGCTACAGAAATTTGTCTGAAGATTACAGCATTTTCAATACATGCATTGGCTTGGACAGAAGTTTTCTTCTCCCAGGAGACAGCATGACAGTGCTTTGAGGTGAGTAACTGCAGCTTCTGAGGCAGTGTATTTATGATGACCAATGAAAACTGCTGTTCAAGTGCAGCAAAGTCTTGCACAACTGAAGAATATTTTTTTCAGACTTCATTATCAGTTTGTGATGATTAGCATTCAGAAATTCACCTTTACACTTTAGACACACCATATTTCTTTCATTTCAGGATCAGTGTTTGATAACTTCAGAGTTTGTCTCTGTTACACCACTGAACAACACCAAAAAGCTTAAGGGCTTCCTTGCTATTTTAAATAACCTTCTACCAAAATTATCAATATCCTTTCTGCCATTCAGACAAAGAAGCCACTGAAAAGTTTACAATGAAGTTTAGTACAATCCATTCACAGTGATCCATCATCTCATTGATGTTAAACACATCTGCTTAGTGTGGCTATTTAAAAAGAAAAATGTAATACTATTTCCATCACTGCCATGACTGGCTGCACTGTTCCTCCACAATTACTTCTGTAGTATATTAGCAACTTAGGGTTCCTTTAAAGAGATTTGATTTATTATTCTCTTGGGTACAGTATGCTGATGTTCTAAAAATACACATTTCCTAAGCATGACTAGACCTGTCAACAAGCATTTTCTCATTCAAGCCTAAAGTTAAGGAATTTTCTAAGTTCTCTTAGTATACAAAAACTCATACTTTACATTTAGATGTTTTAATACTTCATTACTAGTATTGCTTTAAGGGTTTGAAAGGTTTTCAACAGAAAAGACACCTTCAAGATTTTTGTGCATGCGAACACACACATGTGGAGGAGTGTCACAAGTTCTATCGCCAAGAAGTTTCCATAAGCATTCTGGATGAGAAACCTAAATGACACTACATATACATTTCCCCTCCAGTCAAAAAATACAAAAAACCCCACCCACACAAATACCAACTTTTGTATCGATGTTTTCACTGTTTGCCTGGGCAGACTTTGGCTACAGGCTTCTAGAGATTTTCACAGCACTACGTCCCCTATTAGAAAAAGGCTGAATAAATACTGGAAGTTAAGCTGACTATCAAAACAAAACACACTCCAGCCTTGCAACTTCTCTCATCCTCTACATTTTCTTCTGTTTTAAAGATCTAATAACTTCAGAATGAAACAAAAAAGTAATGATTTTGCAGAAACCTCAATGTTTTGTTCTCATGTCTGACTACACAATGACTGGATGAAGAGATATGAGAAGTCAAATACAAATTCTCATTTTTCAGTCCAGTAAAGAAGTGTCCTGTTCCTTCTGAACACCTTTGCCTTCAAAGTTCAACACATGAGAAGTGTTCTTAAACTAATTCAGAATAAGTTTCTCTCCAATTAAGTGAATTCATATTGTCTGAATGACAGCTAGAAGTTACTTTGCCTTTCATAAACAATGGCTTCTGCTGTCATTCAGTGTAAGATGTTGGTTCAAAGTAAGTTGACTCAAGAAAAATTAATGCCCCATAAAAAGGATTATTTTTAAAAGGTTTTGAAACTGAGTTCATAAGCTCCTTCACCCAAAAATTGTTTTGCCATTGCATTTCTTGTCCAGAAATCAAGTTTTCTGGGAGCTGAAAGCTTGTCTAGCCTTGCCTGCAAGTCACATTAGTTTCCATTGCCTTAAGTAAAGCCATTTAATTGTGGTTTTTAATAATTGCTACTTTAATTCAAGGTGTAGAAATAGTGCAGTTCATTGCCCAGGGTGGTCATTTTCTTCCTCTCTCAGACACTTGCAGGATTCAAGTGTATGAAAAGAAAAGTTTGCTTCTGAAGAATCAATGCTGCATTTAGTAGACACAGACTAATGCTAAATAGTCTCTTACACACGAGTTGTCAATATTTTTTTTCCTTAATGAAGGAATATTAGCCTTCATTGCTAACAAGGTGAAGCCAAAAAATAATCAAATGTAAGTGTTGAATTAATGGTTGCTTAAGCTTGACAGCTTTATGTAATTAATAACTAAAGCTTGCTATATTTTCACCCAGAATACAAGCATTAGAGAGGCTAGGAACCAGAATGGACAGTAATTAACTGTTCTGAATATACTGTAAACTTTTGAGATTTGTCAGAGTACTGGAAAAATCCCCAAAAGCCAAGTATATATCCTCAAAATAATCATTTTTAAATTTCCGTAGCTTGATTAAAAAAACAGGGAAAGGAGAAGAGCATAACTACCAGGAAAACAGCAAAGAAAACAGCATTTAGGATACAGGTGAAGCATGTGGACTTAGAACTTCTTTCAACACATGGAGATGAGAAACACTGTCAGAAAATGTTTAATATAAAGTTAACTTGTTTAGCAACAGGTAGTTATTAAAATACTACGATCTGTAAGTCCACAGTTCAATGAAAAAATGCATCTGGCATTGGTCTTTTAGGTAGCCCTGGATTCCAAGTCACCACTTTCACATCACACTGTTTGCACTAGCATACAAATTAAGCAGCATAAGCGACATCTTTCTATATTAAGATGGGAAAGGAGAAAGCTCTGACTACAAGAACAGCATGAGGCAGTTGACAACAGGGGAAAAAAGATTGCCAGCCTATAGCTTTGTAGGCAAGCAAAAAACCCAGCACCTTTCTCACAAGAGTTTCGGAGGCTGTTAAGCAATCGAAGTAACAAGGCAGAAAGAGATGGCCCTCCCAGATCAGAAGTTGGGAATGAAACCCAAGCAAACAATTACTCCAAAAGTCTTAATAATGACTTGAAGCATCATTCAAAACCCATCATCTTCAAGTGCTCGGGGATTTTTCTTAAATTTTGAGTTGCAAAAGAAACTCAGTTATCTTATCTCTTCCTGCTCACAGAAGAATCCAAATTGCACTTTATATTAAATACATCACACCAATGCATATTATCAGTGCATGTGTTTATGTATAGGAAACCTCATTTGTATTTGAGAAGGTGCTACAACATGATCAGAAGGCTTACTACCCAGCCATATAACTTCCAGTGATAGAAGGCATATGGGTAACTCAGGTTATAAAACTTAAAACGCAACATCTCAACACTATCTCAAGCTTCTGCCCTTCCACTCAATGCTGCCAATCCTCTAAGGTACTTCAAGTTCCTGAAAGACTTTAAGCAGAAAGAGGAGTCTGTCAAAAACAAAAATAAAACCCACACAGTGTTGATATTCAAAGCCTACGGCCTTTCTCTCAGTACAAATGTTGGCAAGTTACTTCACTTTATCACTACAGTTTCCAAATAAAGCCAAATCCTACGTTTGGCACATCAAGATTCTTGCATTTTTGTCTAGCCCAGTAACCACACAAAAAGGCAGTTAGTCAAACTGAAAATTAAGCTGGAAAGGAAAGTCTGTGTAGTTCTGCTTAATTTTCTATATAGAAGTACTAAAAAGATATTATAACTTATGGCACTTCCAGCAGTAGTTCCTAAAACAGTCTGAGCTGAAGGACCTCTATCAACTTTTCCCCATCTCATGAACTCCTCTATAGTTTCAAGCTCTTAAATGAAGCCATTTCAATATAGCTCTGCTGATTATTTGCCATGGCTCTCAAGTGAGTCTGTGAAGCAATCAGCAGTGTCTTACTTTAATCTTGTGCAAGAGGCCAGTCAACCTTCAACTCTTCTACCAGAGCCAATAAGGTGATCTTATCTACCATAACTACATCTCCAAAAACAACATAAGGAGATTAGAGATGCAAGTATTACAGCAGAGAAAGAGATGGAAAGAGATGAAAGTCTTAGTTTCATACCAGTGAAGCATTATAACACAAACCCAGCATTTCTTCCATGCTCACCATTCCTTGTAGAGATACATACATACACCTCAGCTGCAACTAAGGGTTGTATGAGTCTGGTTTCTAAAAGCATTCAAGTTCCCTAGGAAGCAGTACAGCATAAACACCTTTCTCTAAATTAATACTGTTGTTTAAAACTAAGATTCATATTGATAACTAAGTCAGTCCTAGAACAAACACTTTCCAACATGATTAATGTATTTCAGCAGAAAGGCCTGACAGATACAGACATTGGTAAAAAGACTGACGAGCCTGTTTTTAGCCAGGGAAGTGAATAGAGCTTTGCTTATCTCAGGGAAAGTTAAGAGGAGGGAAGCAAGGGTTTCATCAGAGCTGCAGCACCAAAGTTTATCTAGCATATAGTGGGGTCATATTAGACTACAGTAGGACAATTTTGCAGGTCTAGCTATATGTCTCAATAAAAAGAATAATTTTGTAGATAGAGCTATTTTACTTTTGGTTCTAGTTTGAATGCATTGCACACAGATGCATTTTACCATGCCAGAAGAAAGAAGAGATTGAAATTCAACTCTGACATTTTAATTCTCTGTAGAGATTAGGTAAAAGAAACAAACTACATGTGAGACTAAACTATTTTCTTTCCCCTCCAAATTGGTGGAGACAAAGACAGAAATCCAACAACAGAGCTGCAATAACCAAGAGCCTCGAAGGCTATTGCCTTTAGTCAGTCAAAATCCATATCTTTAGAGTTCCTCTCTTTCTGACTCCTAGAACCCACGCTTCAGGTGAGAAAAAGCCTCACTCTCAATATTGCCACTACAATTCATTTTTCTTTTGTTACATTATAACAGAATAATACACGTACAAATACACTGCATAAGACAACCTCCACAAAACGAGAATACAACACTAAAATTCAGAATGCTGCTGTGCTGACATCTTGATAGATAGCTTCTTGATAAGTTGCAATTAAAAAAGACTTCTAAGGAAATATGAATCTTCCAACTCACAACTTAACTACACAATTGTGATCAATTTTTGGCTACAGGCTAGCCAACTTGTCTTAACAGAAAGTACACCTCTGAGCATAACTGTACCCTCACATAATTTCAGACTCATGGGATAATTCAGGCTGGAAGTGGTCTCAGGCGATTACTTAGTCCAGTCTCCTACTCAATTTAAGGCAACAGAGATGCAGAGTTTCATAAGTGAGAGTCACACAATACCAAAGTCTTTTCCAAGCAGACTAAAGATATGTCTATCAATATATTATGGTTTAAGTTTAACTGCCCACTATCCATCTCTCCTAAAATTAAAATCATATCCCTCAGTTTTTGCTTCTTACATCTCCTCACAAATTCTCCAAGAGAGACTTCAGCTCTGCAAGAAAGAGTTGAGAATATTACCAAGCAATTTTTTAAAATAAGCATTAGAACTCTCTTTTATAACAGGACCCTTTCCTCTTCAGCTCAGCTATGTTTATTCTGTTGATAATTTCACATTACACTGAAGCTAAAGGCATCTTCATTCAAAGCAATTTGTCTGGTATTATCACTACTGGCAGAGGCTGCTTTCCATTCAGCGTGCTTGCGCAATACTGTTCCTAGAACGTGTGAGTGAGTTATCTAGATATCTTGTTACGTGGTGATATCAGTGGAGAGTTTATACAATCGATGCAATTAAAGAAGGAAGCATTTTAATCTAAGTGAATGAAAGGCAAAAATGCACAATACATCTTTGCTGTATGTGCGGAAGAGATCCCCTACTGCACTTTGCCCCAGATAGAAAATACACATCTTAGGTTTGTTGGGATTTTCTTACTGATTTCAGTTTTTTTGTAATTCAGAAAAGTTTCTTCATGTTCTAGTAAAACCAACAGCAACTAACTGCATTACAGTAAGCATTAGTGCTTATTCGTAGCAGAAAAAGAGCACGATGTAACTTTACGTTTGCTCCTAAATAAACTAACACTTTATCCTAGGAAAACTTCCCTTTCTACTTTAAAAAAGGGTAAGTGGTTTAGATAATTACTTTCAGTGAGTAGATTAACCCATTCATGACCAGGAAAATTAAAGTCTAGGAATTTCCACTGAACTATCAGTCTATTTCCATCATGTGGAAAAGCTGAGTAAGATACATAATAATTTTGTGTACACAGACACAGAAGATCTTATTATGGTCTAAATGGCTCTTATATGAGGTTTCATTCCAGACTCCTTTGATTTGTTTGTATTTTAGTATGTGCCAGAACACACTTTGAGATACAAATTTTACCATATATCTTTAACTAAGAGCCATGAAAAGTCAAAAGCAAAACACCTGACAAACGACAAGTTGCAAGTGAGAGGGCTTGAGACTTGATGTTATGAAACAGTCTTGTGCATGACTAATCAAGACACATCCATGGAATTTCAGGATGAAATACTTTTTGACTCCCAAAAGACAGCATCCATTTCTTTCTGCTTTTACAGACCTAGCTTTTATAACTATAAAGACCCACAGCCATTTATGAAACCGGAAATAACAACGACCACTGAAAATAGTTAGGACAAACATGAGAAACACAGATGACCATCTTTTACAAATTGATCATTAATCAAGTACATTGTAATTACTGACATGGTAGCATGCATTTATATACATGGTAACCTCAGAAAGGAAAAAAACTCCAACTAAACTTAGGGAACTTTCCCGAATGATGCATTACTTAAACACAAGTGATAACCATCTTCACAGCCTGCTTTACCATATTGAACAACTGTTTTCAACCCTATGCTTTCAGTCAAACTGAAGTTGTAACAGCAGGCAAAGAAAAAGAGGCATTGCAGATGTTACTTCATTTTTAATAACTTTTGGGCTGACAAAGTCTATTTACACTCTAAAAACCTGGGCTTTAACTATGAGGGAAATTTCTTTCAATACCAACTAACAGACAGTCACTAACTTTAAGTGACTTACATAAATTAGCACAATTCAAGCATCTAGTCCATCTTTGTTCTTTAGTAAATAGATTTCCCAGTCACAACTTGCAATCACTTTTCTGTAACACAGTGCAAGCGTAAACCTGCTAGGAGAGAAAAAAAATCTGCTTATAGGAAGAGCTAATTGGCTTATATACACATATATAGATTTACATTTAAAAACACCAGGCAATAATTAAGGAATAATATTGTCCCTTAACATACATTATAAGCACTCATACCCTCTGATGAAAGCATACACCAAATAAGCACTTTTTTTATGGTGTAATTTGAAATCACTTCATGGACTCATGACACTACCTCCACCTCATTCATTCTCCCACTCTAAAGTAAGACTGTTCTCAGGCTCCCAGCTTTTACGCTGTTCATCAGTAGTGACATGCTTCATTCTACATCAACAAGGAGTCTGCACAAGAGTGCATAGCATGATCCATATACTACTCACCAAATTTAGATGATGGGCTATGGAAACCCAGCAATAAAATCTGAACAATGAAATTCATCCTTACTTAAGTATGAGGTTTTCTTGATTTTTTTTTTTTTGTATTCTGCAAGTCATTGGGATTTCCCCACGATGTCCACATTGGCAGATGACTCAACTACATTGTGTCACCTTGTAACTGGTCACATAACCATATACACTATTTGAACAAACTGGAGGCAAAGGAGGAGGTATGACTTTTGCATTTGAAGTGTGTATTACAAGGTTGAATAACAATTTCAGATATTATTTTAATAACGACACCAGAATGACTGGAACTCATCCCACCAGATTTATCCTGGGGAGGATTCTGACACAAGGCCCTAAAACAAAATTCACAGAAGAGACAGGGTGTATCAAGCATACTGCTACAGTGTTAATTCAACCCTTTCTGACAATGAGAAAAACAAAATGCTGATCGTCATTAATAAGGATCAGAATCATTTATTCTTATTGTTATGGGATATTCAAAGACATCAGAACACTAAAGTATTGAGAAACGATTAGACCTTTCTGACAAAAAGTCAGTGAGACTTCTGTAGGCTGGAACAGAGACATCTGTCTCTTTCCCCCACCCCCACTAGCCCTTGGGTCTTCAGTTAATCTTATCGCACTGTGGGGTAGTAAATCCCTAGGGGGACTCATCCTAAATGAGAGGCTGTAGCACAAGGTGGTTTTAAGAACCACAAACTCCATCATGGTCTTCTCCCAAGGCAGAGGACTGCCTACAGGGTCAGCCCAGCACAGTGTCCCACTTCCCACACCCCACAGATTCCCACCAATCTCTGCTTGGGAGGTTTCCTGAAGAAAGGGGACACATTTAGACACACAAACTTCCCCATCTTCAACCCTCACCTGCTAAAACAGTGAAAGTCCTGTAGGTAGGACTGACCAGATCCTTCTTCGGGGGTGAAAATTAAGGGAGGCAGTCTGGGTTGAGGTGGTGCTTAACAGCAACAGAACTAGTATTACAGACAAAGCGGAGACAAGCAGTTCTCCAAATCAGTAAGCACTGCTGGCACACTAGTATCACTTACACTTGGGTACACACCTGGGCACCGTAAGAAGGAGGGGTAGAAGAGGAAGGGAGTCTATTATGGTCAGTCTTTGCTTTTTGGAAGGGCAGATGAAAAGTCCATGAAGTTTCACTGTAAAGGAATGCACTTCAAAGGAGAGTTTGAGACAAATAAGATTTTGTCAGCTCTACAAAAGTGGAGGTGAGGGGAGTAGCAGAAAGGTATGTTACAGTAAAAGGCATAGAATATTATGGATTTTTCAATTAGAGAGTAATCCTAAACAACAGAAATCTGGATTCATTTTCCCTTCCAAGTAGACTTTTAAGAGTTAGCAGTCAGAGGAAGAGATTGTAAAAATCTGAAGTGAACTCATGTTAAAGTATGAGCCTCTTAGTTAATTAATTTCACCCCTTGTTAACAGCTGAAAGTTTAGTCAAACATCTTAAAACAAGAAGCTAGTGATCACCTCTCCCTCCTCTCAGTTCCAAGGCCCAGCCATTCCAGAGAAGCTGGGATAGCATCCTTCTCCCAGTAAGAGAAAGTAAAATTCTTCTCCAGACCCCCTGCAACACTGCACACATCAACCACCTCAGCTAGCACCTCGACTTGAGTTTTAAGAAAGCAGAAATACAACCCCCAGGAGAACCAAGCCACGGTCTGAGGCACAGTCCTCTGGCAAGCCATGCCCACAAGCCTCCAACTCCCTGCCACATCCAGGTGTGGCTCAGAGGCACAGGTGAAGGCTCGCTGGCAAGAGCAGACACCCACCCCTTCACGAGGGTCCTTTGGGGGGCGGGGGGAGCAGAGGAGGGATTTTCCCCCCTTTGTGCTCGAGGAACAGCGGGTTCAGAGCACGCACAAAGCTCTCCCGGGCTTCCCCCGCCCCGCAGCCACCGGCGAACCCAGGAGTGCCAACAGCGCGTGGGTACCGCGGAGAGCCGGCCCGACGCCTGCAGCACTGAGAAACCTTCCTCCGGGAAGGGGCGACCGGGAGCCCCCGGCAGCTGAGGGCAGCGAGGCGAGAGACCCTCCAGTGCGCGGCCCGGCCTCGAGCCGCCGACTCCCTCCCGCCGGCCCTACAGCGGAGAGCGCCGCCGGGCTCCTGTCAGGGGTCGCGGCCCGCTACAGCCCCCTCAGCCCCAGCGCGGCCGGCGGCTACCGGGGAGCCCACCCTCAGCCACCTCGATTTTGAAGGGGCTTGAAAACTCCCCCCCCGAGGCTCCGCACTGCCACCGCGCCCGAGGAGAAAAAGGGGGGCGCCCGCACTCACCGCCGCCACTACCTCCTCCGGCCCCCAGCACCCCAGCAGCAGCAGCACCAGACAACCAGCAGCCGGGCTGCAGCTCCGCCACCGCGGCTCCATCCTGCGCGCTCAGGAGCTCCTAGGCTGACCCTGCGGCACGGACATAGCTCGGCGGGGCAGCGCGGCTCCCTCCAGGCAGCTCCCGCCGGCCACCCCGACGCCAGCACCCGCCCCTCTGCCGCACTCGCCCGCTTCTCCCGGCTCAAGTCCTCCCGGGACTACTTGCCCCACAGTATTCATCCGCACCGTGGGCGGGCGGCGGCGCAGGGTGCGCGCGTGTGGTGTGAGGGGCAGGGTGTGCTGCCCCCCCCACTCTGAGGGGGCTGCGCTTCCCCGCCGCCACCCTTCCTCCCGGGCGCCGGGGTTTTGTCGGCTCGAAGGGCGGGCGCCTGTCTCTCCCCGCCCCGCACCTTCACCGGGCGGGCAACAGCTGGACCCCGGACTATTTTCTCCGGCGGAGGCACTTCGGCGTATGAGGGCAGGGGGAGCTGTTGGCAGTGCCGGGTCGCACCTTAGGAGGGGTGGGCGGCGGGGTGCGGGGCTGTGAGGGACTCGCGGCGCTGCTTGCCCGGCTCAGCCCCGTTCTGTCCCGCCCAGCTCTGCTCAGGTGCGACGCCTCGGCGAAGACCTCACAAACTTTCTGCCCGGGCACGCTCCGGCACGGCGCGCACCGGCGTGGGGAGCGGAAGGCGGCGGGCGCCCTGAGGGGGCCGGGGCGCTGCGGGGCAGCGGCGGGAAGCGAG
>VZSC01013270.1:242297-311145 GCA_013398225.1 Steatornis caripensis | reverse complement strand
CCGAACGGGCAGCGCCGGCGAGGCCAGCCCGGCCGCTCCCCCAGGGCGAGGCACCCTCGGCCCTCCACCGTGAGGGGGAGCAGGGGGAAAGAGCCGGTGAAGCGGCGGCACCGCAGCAGCGGCCCCCGCCGTGCCCGACCCGCGGCCGCGCAGGGGGCCTGCCCGCCCCGAGTGACGGCGGCGGGCCCTCCTCTTCCTCCGGCGGCACGGAGCCGGTGCCCGCGCGCGAACAGCGGCGCGTAACCAGGCTGCGTCCTCTCCGCCTTCCCTGCAGGCTGCCTGGAGCATGGGCCGCGGCTGCGCCCCCGCCCCGCCGGCCGCGGGACGCGCAGGGTGAGTGCGTGCGGAGGCGCGGCGGCCCCCTCCCCGCGGTGCCCCCCGGCCCCGCGGGTGACCCTGTCCGTTTGCTTCCCTGCAGGGTGCTGGTGCTGGTGCTCCTCTGTCTGGGCGCGGAGCTGGCGAGTGCGGTAAGTGTGCAGGTCCCGGCCGTGCCTGTGCCTCGCCGGAGGTGGACGTGCCTAGTCCAACCTGTCGGGGCTTGGGCATCCCGCGGCCAGGAAACGGACACCTCCTCACCCCCTTCAGAAGGATACGGGGAGGGTTTTTTAACGGCCATAGACCTCTGCTCCGAAGTTCCTTTGTGCTTTTCGTATGCTCGACTTCGATTAGTTTTTCCAAAGTACGCTGGGGTGAAAGACCGTCTGTGTTCAGTGTAACAGCTTTCTGTGTCTGAAAGAACGATTAGTGTCATCCTTTTTGCAACTGACTGCCTTTCGTTCTTTTTTAGCCTCTTCTCAAACCTTCCTGTTAAAAGCTGTCCCTTTAGATCCTTGCTCGCAAGGGATCCGACCCAGAGCACCTCATCACTAAGTAAACGTAATCTGAGAAATTAAAGGATTAAGCTGTTAAGCGTTGTATCAAGGTTCATGACTATGAATTAGTAAATGTGCTTTATATTCCAAGTTGGCATATAGAAGCAATGACTTTATGATCTGTCAATCTGACAATGTTATGACCCAAACACAGATTTTTCTCTTGCTGTTCCTAATTAATGCTTAAATAGTTTATAAGGGCTTTCAGGCTTTTTAAGTGTTCATAATTTTTCTTTTTTTGGTGTTGTAATACATTTTCTGCAACTGGGATGCTGAAATTGTTAACCTACTCGACTGTAGTGAATAAAAGAGTCCTTTGGAAAATCTGTAGCGTAAATTAAGTGTCCAGCTGATGCACGGTCAGCAGTTAAAAAAAACCCTCTTTGTTCTATTGCGATGTAAATTAAGATTATACAATAATCTTTGTGGTCTATATTTCATAGCACAGGTGCAATAATGAATTAATGGGAGTAGTTAATGTAATATGTTTTAAGCATGTTTATTTTAATTCGACTTCTTACAGCCTTCTAACAAAATCAGTTAAAACCTGCGCTCCTGATTTGTCAGCCAATGTTTTTCTACTGCTTTTTGCTACTCTTTTGATTAAAATTTTAAGGGTTTAGAACCTTCCTGTACAACAGAGAAGAAATCTTTTGAAAAGGCTTTAATAACAGAGGGGTTTATACTTTTCATAAATAAGAAAGGCTTGGTTCTGCTTTGCACTTTCGCTGATCAATTGCAGTAGTAGAATTTCATCATCCTGATCAGGTGCTCTAAGCTTCTCAAAGATTAAAAGATTAGACAATGTGGGAAGCTGTGAGCGTTTCTTTCCTTTTTATGTTTTTTTCTTTCTTCAACAAAACCAAGAACTGTTCTTCCAAGTGCACTTGCTGCAGTGGAATCTATCTGGAAATGACTTTTATAAAGCAAGCATTTTTCAAGTATTTTTGGAAGAAATGTGTCACATTTTGCAGTCATTTTTATAAATTCATGCAATGTGTCAGTGAAATTATTACTGATTGATGCAGACGTAACTGAGAGCACATTTTTGTTTGCTCCAGTTTTGTTTCATACCTGTTGGAAAGCACATCTAAGCAGTCAGATTTTTGTTAGTTCCTTGGCGTATTTCACTGCTCATAAAGGGACTTCGTCAATTTAAGTCTATTGCAATAAGTAAGATTAATATCTACCTGCCATTTCTAAGTCTTTCTGCCAGTTTTCTTCACAGTTAGAAAACAAGCAAAATCTTTGTTATGTAATGAGTCTAAAAGTATGAAAAAGAATCAGAAATACATCCTTAAAATACTTAGATTTAGTGCTTTATATGTTTAAGCAGTTAATGCATTTAATTATTCTTATTAAAAATGCTGTCAAGTAGGCACAACAAGAAAGATACACAACTATGGTTTTGTCAACAACAGATATAGTAGTAGGTAAATGACTTTCTGGTATCGCTGGATTAAAAGCACACCCTAGCACCTTCCAGCATGAAGTAAGCTGCTAAGAGAAAATACTGGTGATTGAAATTGGTTTTGCAGTAAGCAGAGCTTTTTTAGGAAAAGCAGGATCTCTGAAACATTTCTTAATAGTCCTCTGCTATGTAATTTGAAGTGACTGAGCATTGTGAAGTACACTGTTAATAAAATGAGGTCAAAACTGTAGGTTAATAAGGAATAATAACTTCTAGAAGACTATTCAGAGACAGTCAACCGTTAAAGCACTTGTTGCTGAGGATGATGTGATTTATAACTTTGTTCATCTTCTCTTTCTTTAAAATAATCTAATTTCAATAACTTATCTGTTGTAAAAGAAACATCCTAAAATATTGTACCAAGTTGTTGAGCATTCTTCAGGAATGTTGTTGTGGACATGACTAGCGGGCAGTGGCTGGCACGTCAGGCCAGTGTCTTGGATAAAGTTGTATCAAAGATGGCTTTGACTCAGAGGTCTCAATTACAAGGTGTAGTCATCCCTCCCTCTGTAAGAATAGAATTTTAAAGTATGTCAGAGTTAATTTCTCAGCTTGTACTTATTTGTCCTGGATATAAACGATGATGTATTTTGAATAGCAGTACAAAGTTAGTCTTGTGATGCAAGCTACGTTTTCTTGAGCCAAATGTTGAAAACATGGATGACATGGGGTTGCTTTGCAGAGAGATTGTTACCTCGTTTGTGGACCTATTGCTGGGAGCAACCTAAGAGTTTCACCTAACAGCTTTCAGCTGAAGTCACTCCATAACCTATGCTTCATTCATGTTTTCAATCTTTTATTATCAGTATTTTGCATTAATAACGAACCAGGAGTGTCAGTATAAGATGGCATGCAAACATAAAACAACAGCGTAGTACTATCTTCAAGACATTCATTACACTGTAAGGCAAATGGCAAAAGTTGGTCCAGAGATGGGGAGAGTAAGACAAGATGTTGGCGCAGTGCTGGAAAGGTAGATGTTTGCATCAGCTAATCACTGTCCACCCCTGAGGCTCTTCCAGGGTAAAATACATTTTTTAGAAGAGGGACTTTTGAAAGGGTAATCAGAGTTCTGCTGATGTTTCTGGGATGTCTTCTCATAAACATGAGGTGGAGCGTGAGATGAAAATGGTCACAAAGTCTAGAGACAGCCTCTTGCAATGAAATTTGAGATTTTTATCTCTTCATAAAGCTCTTAGCTGAGCTGCGTCATAGTCCTAGCAGTCATTCTGTGCCCACTTGAGAGCACACCTGACATACAAGTGAGATGTTAACTCCTCATTTATTTCCTTTCTGCCATTGTTCAGCTAGTTGAGCACACCTGGATTATGTGCTAGTCTTGATATCTTGATATCCTAAGGAGCTACTCTTAGGACTTTCCGTAAGGGCTTTTTGTCAGACACAGTCTCTTGGAATAGCTGAGCTTTCAGATAGAGTTCAGTTAGCTTTTACGAGTCTGGACTTCATGTACTATTGCAACTCTTCCAAATCTTCTGGTTTGGCTTTTTTTTTTCCCTAATAAATGTGCAGATTAACTAGAGATAGCCTCTTTTTCTAGCGCTTAGTATCTTGTTCAGCAGAACATCTACAGTATCCAAGTAAGGCAAATAAGAACTATGTGCCAAAACCCATTCTGGGCAGTCTGCTCTGTTTTGAGTAACTGAAGCTCTGCTAGTTTATGACAAGTTAGCCCAAGTGATCTTATTTCTCTCCTCTCTTAATATATCCCAGGTTTTCTGTGTGGGGTTGTTTTATTTTTAATATCTATGATACAAATGTTTCACAATGTCTTTTCTTTTAATATGTACTCGACCAGCTTAATTGAACCAAGCTTATTGTTTTCAGTGGCCTTATGCCAAAAATATATTTTGTCCCAGAACTCTGACAGAGGGAAAAAATAGCGGTTTCATTATGGATATTGAAAATCAGAGTGGCAGCTCTCATAATTCCACTTCAGTTTCAGCAAATATGATCTTATCAATTAAGACCTCTTTAAAAAGTTCTTTTTTCTGTTTCTTTGCCATTTTAATCAGTATTTATAAGTATGCAGTCCTTATGTAGTTTGACTTCTACAGCTATATCTTTACATAGCAGTGAACTTTATTGGGAAAGAAGTAATATCTGTAGTAAAGTTACTTGTGTAAGGAAGGAGCCTACAGAATTCAAGAAATAATGTAAAATGCAAACCTAATTTTGTAAATCTCAGGATTTGTTTAGTGGATAAGGCAGCTTGTAATCTGTAAGAATGCATGAGTATAGAGACACTTGTTTGGTAAAGATTCACATACTGCATTGAGAATTGTCGTTCTGCAAAGGTCAAGTTTGAATAGTAATAGGTCTATAGCAAATTAATGAGAATTGCACCCTGGTTCTGTAGCAAAATAATGAGAATTACTTCTAAAAAATATAAGGAGCAGACAGTTCATAACAGTGCTGATTATTTAGCCCTTGTGTTGAATTTTATGGAAAATTTGCATTTAAAGCTGAATACCCCTTTCTCTCCCATCTGAACAAATAACTATTTGCTGAGTATTTTCTGGTTGCCAAAGAGAATTGAGCATAAAATGTGGCATTTTATTTGGCACTTAGATATTGTGTTAGGTCCCAGCAGCTATGAAATGAAGTGACGCATGTGGTTGTGTTCTGAAAAGCTTTTTTAATATCATTATCCATTTAAGGTTGTGGCTACCTTTTGCATAGGTGTGAGAGGCATTGTGTGACCTGAAGAAGCATTTGATTTCCCCTTCTGGACAAGCCAGATTTACTGCCTGCCACCATGTTTCCCTGACTTAAGAACTGCTGTTAGTAAGTCATACTGGTGTCCCTAAAGTAGGCAGGGCATTTCATGGTGGGGCTTCTCTATCCTTTGTCTATCCTGTCAGTAGAGACACTCTCTACATGAGTAGGGGGTCTGGTACCTTACTCTTTACTAACTCTTCCTTCTGAGGTAACTGTAGCAACATGCTGATGCTTACAAATATTGTGAGAATGCTACAGTTTGCAAAAAGTTGTGATAGTAAAATGGCTCTGGCTTGCAAATCTGGAACTCCGCAAGGTCTTAACTCTGCCTCTTTCTTGTTTAGTTTTTCTGTAACAGTCATACTCCATCTGTAGACATCTAACTGCTCCAGGAGGAGAGCTAGTAACTCCCTGACTTGTACAGGGAGAAAATAACTTCTTGTTGTCCCATATCCCCAGAGAGACAGCATCTGTTCAGCAAGGTTGTCAAGTATTGCCACTCTTGGTGTTTAATCAGACAGATTTTTTGGTCCATAGGAAGCTGCGCAGGTTTTCGAAAACACTGTAGTTGATCCAAAAGCTATTTCCTGTTCATACAGATACTCTGTGTTATTTCTGCGAGTACTTTTGCTGCTAACTGAGTGCTGACTGGAGCATTAAGATTAGACATCCAACTAGTCTCGTATCAGACAGTTTTGGTTATGCATCAGAAAATATGACCAACCTAGTTTTTGAACGTCTTGTAAGGTTAACTTGGAAGGCAGAGTTACAAAACACTGCAAAGCTAATGACTCTGTATTAAACAGTGCTAAGGAAACAGAAATGTATTTCAGAGATGCCAGCCAGTTTTAATGTTTTGTCAGTGCCTTTTATGGGATTATGAATTCTTTTAGGGCAATTATTTCGGTACCTCAAAATAATAAAATTAAGGTATTCTTTCGGGGGGGTGGGGGGGGAAGGTATTCTCATACTGTAGAGTGGTGTAATAGTATTTTGAGGTGATCGTGAAGTTGTGGTAGATACAGATGAAAAATTCTTTGCTGCCAGAATTCCTAATGTGCTTGACCTACTCTCTGCCTTCCTAAACGGGTTTGTGTGCTCCTCTGTGGATAATGATTTAAAATTAAATTATTGCCTAGATTTTTACCAGGTCAAAAAAAAGGACTCTGATAACACCTGTGTCTCGGCTTAAATGTTGTAATTATGACAAAGAAGAAAAAATAAGAATTTTTAAAAGTTTTGATTGATAGATAATTTTCAAGCTCTCTGAGAATCCAGTCTCAAAATAAATGACTGCTTTCTTTGTTACTCTGGGCAAAATTAAAATGAAAGCTCTTCTGCCATTACCTGTGAAAAGGACTGTTCTAGCAAGGTCAGTCTGTGTTTTGAAAGGGATTGGAAGGACACTGAGTTTCTTGTTAAAGGATACCTGCAAAATGTAGTCTTGATAGTGACTGCAATGTAAAGTATTGTTGGAGGAAGAAGATCAGTGGGAAGGGAGATCAGTCATTGACATTACGAACTTTTATTTCCTTAGTATTTTTTTCTTTCAAAATATCCCTATAGCCGAAGAAGGCTGTTACTCTCCTGAGAAGGCTATAAAACCTAAATGAGCTTGATATACTTATTTCAGTTTACATGTCTGAGAAGAAAGAGCAGTTAGAGTGGAATCATGCAGTTCTCATTGCTTTTTCCTTGCAAAAAGGGAATTTAGAGGTGTAGGCAATAAATCTGAAAATAATTGGAGAAAACAAATAATTTGTTCCTGTGCTTTTTGCACAGATTTCCTGCAGTTTACCCTGCCTTGGGTTTTTCCATAGAACTTCCCCTTCTGTGATGATGTGATTTATATGGAAGTCGTGTGGCTGCGGTCTCCAGCAGCTGTATTTAAATTTCTACTTTTTCAAAAGGGATTGACATTAATCTTACTACTTGTGTTCAAAGTCATCTTTTCTTTTCAGAATGGCTTCCTCTTCTCTCAGGTCTGAGCAAATGCGAAGAGGCAGAATTAATACAAAGACAAAGGAACTGTTCCACAGATCTGCTTCTTCTCTGGCTTTTTTGCCGCTTTTTTCACAGTTCTCGCTGGTTGGAAGTGAGTTTGCTGGCCCTCTTAATTCTGCTCTTACCCAAATGGATACAAAGCTTTAGAGATCCCTATGGTCTGTGCTAGCTTCCCTTCTTGTTGTTTCTGCAGGATTTTGGTTGCATCGCCCTCATTGGGCCACTAAATCAGCATCATCCAGTTTGCGTAGTCTCTGCTCACTCGGTTACCTTAATATTGAGGGAATCAACACTGTGAACCAAATTGGGCTGATTTACTTCAGTCTGATGACATATCTATAGCTACTGTATTTTGAGTTTGCCTTATTCGCTCCATGGTGTATTTTCTACCATTTGGCTGGAACCTGCTGTACTTTGTGGAGCCTCCAGCCCTTGCCCCAACGTGCTCCTAAGCTCCTGTGCCTTCCTAGCTCTCCTTTGTGCCTTAGTAGTCTAGGGAGGCTGCCAGTATGACTCCTGGCAGTTAATCCTATAGTGCTTTTTCTGATGCCTCACTCTTAGCAGCAGTGAGAACATGTCAATGCCTGTTACCTAGGAATCTCTGTTGCATAAATCTGTTTAAGAGACTTGCACCTAATGTTTGTTGCTTTGCTCATTACTAATAGGAACAAAGGATTCCGTCCTTGACACAAGCATTTGGCAAGGCCTCAGTATGATGTATAACACAGGTAAAATTTAAACATCATCTAGGTGTTCTATCTGGGCTAATCGGGAACTAGCTAGAAAAGGCAATACATAAAGGTTTCTGTAAGAAAAGAGAGTAATATTTCCTTTTCCTTCAGTTTTGCTTATTTGTCATTTTTCCATTTAAGGGGACAGAGGTTGGAAACAAGGTAGCAACAGCAACATTAACTTTCTTTAGCGTTCTTTTTTTGGCTGGCAAGACCTGCCACTTTCTAGAGATTGGGATAAAATGTACACAGTAAGCAGAAAGCAAATTACATAAATGAATTTATAGCACTGTTGGGAGGGGTTGGTTTTGATTTAAAGGAGGCGAAAATGAAAGTGCAGTTAAACAAGGAATGGACTTCTAAATGCTTCTGTGCTTCTTAAAATCTCCACAAATTAAATGTCAGTGAAACTGAAAATAGTCTTCCTACTTTTTTTTATTTCTAGTAGCATAATTTTAAAGCTCTAAATAGCAGCAGGTCAGTGCTTTGTGTTTTCCCAACTTTTTAAAATTACTGCGTGTACTTTGCCTGTTCACATTTTATCAGAGAGTTTTCAAATCAGCTCCTTATGTTCCTTATCCTTTTGTTTGAATCATCAAAGATATTATTTTCTATTAATGAAGGTCACAACTAGTAACGCTATCTCTCTGTGGACATGAAATAATATCTGTGTCTAAAAAGGAGTCTTAGACCAAAGAGTGTTTCCTTAGAAAATGATACAATTATGAAAGGAGTGATGAATCTATCACTCTTAATATTTTACTTTTAAGTTAAACTCTGCTTAGAATTGATAAGCTGGCCAGTCAATTTTCCAGAAATGCACATATAAATGCATCTTATTCCTGTAACAAAGTTAAATAGATTCATTGACACAATGAATAATTGCTTGACTTTCCCAAAGAGAAGCAAGACCATTTTAAAGTTGTAATAGTTCTCCTTATATCAGTCAAACTTTTGCTGTGAAGGTGTGTGCAGATACCACTTGCTCTGTAGAGGATATGTATATTCTGAAAGCAGTTTGGAATTATTACTACTGCTATAGTGGAAACACATCAAAACAATAGGAAGGTGAATCATGGTGTTGTACTTTGGTGATTAAAACTATCCACAAAGCAGGGTGTAACAGAACTGGAAGAACGTAGCCTGCAGGAGGAAAAACATTTGGCAAAAAGCAAGCTTGGAAAATTAAGAATTTATAGTAGTCTTCAGACTTTTCCGTAAAAGGAGCCTGTAGGCTGTCAGCCTCCGCTCTCCATGTGAGATTTTAGACTATCGCCAAAGTGTGTGTGAAGGGGTTGAAAAGTTGGAGCGTTATTTGTAAAATTAATGTGTCTTTGTAAATACCTTCTACATGAACTGCAGTACACGTGAAGTGTGGATCTGGCTGGAAGGTGAGGGTGATGGTTCCTGTATTGCATTGCACAGTGCATAGCATTTTGCAGAGAACAAGCTGACTCTTCATTACTGGAAAGGACTGAAGTGTGGTGAGTCTTGGTCTTGTGGGCATGACCGAGGTGCTCTGCAATAAGCCCTGGGTGCCAAAAGTAAGGTGCTTTATTTCTGGCGTGCTTTTGAAATGCATATGCTTTTTAGTTTCGCTAGGGGAATAGGTGTAATGCAAATGCATTGCTTGCCATTTAGCCAAAGTTTTTTTATCTGTTTTCATCTGAAACACAGTTTTTAACAGCTGTCTCTTCTTGTAAGCTTTATGTGCTCATTTTTAGAAAGGAGGAGTAGTAGTGCATTTTTAACCTAATAAAGTAGTTTTGGCTTAAACTGGAAACCGTCAGTGGAATCTCCTCCTACAGCTTGTACTTGGCTTTTTGCTGTGACTTCGAAAGGTATAAGGCATAAGCTTAAGAAAAATGTAGAGAAAAGATGTTAATAGGATGGCGAAGAGTAGAAGCTTTCAAACCACTCCTGTAACAAAGGTGAAGTATTCTAGTTGCCAAAGTAAACGTCAGATCCTTAGCCTACTTTTACCACAAATAGATACAGGAAATACTCTTTAAACTCCACAGAGGTTTCGAAGTTAAATGAATTGCTGACCATAAACAGAATACTTTAGATAGTGTCTTCATGGTAGTGATTATATGGTTTGCTCTGTGGTACTTTTAACAACCTTAATCTCTGTGAATCTATAATGTTGTTAGGATTAAACTGAAATCTGACTAGATAATTAGAGTGAGCTCCAAACTGTAGTTTGACCTCACATGTCTTAGTGGTACAATTTCCATGTGAATGGATTGGCCCTGGAGCATGTGGAGCATTGAGAACCCTCAGCAGCGTATCTGGGAGCTGAGGGTGTCCCATACTTCAAGTAACCTGCAGAAAATCGCCTCAGAGTTTTTGTAGACTGTTCTTTTGAGACTGTGCAAACTGGGATATGGTCAGAACATCTTTTAATGTTGCAGAGCGCATTTTCCATTCCAAGGTAAAATGTGCTTGCGGACCCTGAGAGTTGTAGGATAGGTTGAATCCTGAAATGAGAATGCCTGTTAAAGTTACAACAAGATTTGTCCTGTTTTGTCCATTTTCTAGGGTTCATTTATCATGGACATGCATTTCACCGTGTCTGCTTACGTAAATACAAAATAACATGTTGCAATTTCAACTTTAAAATGCAGAATAACTGGATCCATTACTGTATTGTCTTTCACCCCTTGGTCTGAGTTATTCACAGATGTCCTTCAGCTGTGCCTGACCACGTTATTTTGTATATAGTATAGTGTGTGTGTATATATATATATGTATATATAATAGTATTACCATCTCGCATGTGTGAAGAAAGCTTTGCCCCAAGTCATATAGCAAGCCAGGATTGGATTGTGACTGCTAGTTCTCTGCTCTAGCCATGGGATGAAAATAGACATTACAGCCAGGAAATGCAAAATATCGCTTTACATAATGATCATAGGTCTATTTATTATCATGGAATGATTTGAGTTGGAAGGGACCTTAAAGATCATTGAGTTCCAACCCCACTTCTGTGGGCAAGGACACCTTCCACTAGACCTGATTGCTCAAGGCCCCATCCAGCCTGGCCTTGAACACTTCTGAGTGGGTGTCCACTACTTCTCTGGGTAATATTATGTAGCTTTGCTTCTTTGAACTGTTGCGCCGTAGTTGGTGGTGCTTTGTATGCTCTAAGGCTCTTCTATAAATGTGATGACCTGTACAATCTGCTTTTAGAGATCTGGAAGGGTTGAACCTCTAACCGGTAGGGCACAAAACTGTAAAAATTTGATTACAGCTATTTAAAGACTCTATACAATTACATTTTCTTCTGTGTGCTAGCATAACACTGTGAAGTTTCCAAAGAATCTCGATTTTTATCTTTCAGCTTCACACTATCCAGCCAAGTTCTGCACGTTTCAGAGAGGAGTGGCGAGGATTAAAAACCAGCTAGTTAGTCTCAACTGCAGTCTGACAGTGGTAGAATAGAATTAATTAATGTTTATAGCAGCTCTCCAGTGCTACTGTAACTTTTCAACTCTATTCAAAGATACCTTATGAACCGCAAACCAAAATGTTTATCAAGTATTTTGGATATAAGTAAACTAGTGCTACTTTTTTAGAAAAAAAGAATGCTGTGATTTTGAATGATTTGTGGATGGTTTGTTTTTCCAACATAAACCTGATTCATAGAAAAACAGCTACTGAGAAAATTTCAGCAATCAAGTGGTTTGGGTTTTTTCATGTCAAAACTCAGTAATAGGAATTTAATAATTTTCATTCTGAGCTGCTGTTAACAGAAGTGTTCTGCACCTGGCTGTAGCTCTCCAGATCCATTTCCCTTTTCTTTCTTACCTCTCAGCTTGTAAAACAAAGGAAAAGGAAACTTTTGGTTGGTTTTGGTTTGGGGTTTTTTGTGGGGTTTTTTACATTTTTTTTATTAAGCTACTGTCCAGATCTGGAATGATTGTTTTACAGTTTTCCCTGTGTGGAAGACTGTCAGCCCGGTCGTCTTTGTCCCGTGATACTGCTACAGATTTTGTTTGGATGATATGATACCTTTGAATTTCCCAGAAATTAATTTTGCTGAGTTAGTTACATGTTTTCTATATATGATAATAAGTGTTCTGGTGTGTAAGAATGACCAAGCAAGATGCTTCCAGCATACATTTCATAAAGATGTGTGCTTATAATGTCCATTAAAGAAATTCCAGTGAGGAAGTTATTTCCCTCCTCTTCATTCCGGTATTATGAGCTCACTCACAGGAGGGCAGAGGGGCACCAGGTTTCGGGCCTAAATTCCTTTGGCAGAGGAATGTGCAGTGAGACACAGGTACAGGCTAGCTCCACGATGTACTTGTTTAGAGGGGCCCTTCTGCAACCCGGCAGCTTCCAGATCTCAGATTTACAACACTTCTTTATCTACATGTTTTTGTTTTAAAAAAAGAAGAGACAGCGGGATTAATCTTTATGAAGAATGTTGTGAGTTTTCTTTGATTTTCAAATAATGGATATTGTTTATTTTTTCATTCTCCCTTTATATATAGGCAGTAAAAGTGTATTGTATGACCCTTAAAAGTTGTGGATGTGATAGTAAGGAAGGTAGATACAATTAAAAAATACTCACTCTGCCCTCAGATGTAGTCTATGCTATTGTGTTCAAATGAAATCAGTGAGAATTTAGCCTGCACCTTGCATAGTATGTCATCTGGGGCCTCATTGACCTGATTATACTCAGTTTCTTTTGGCATTTTATTTAGTGTCTGGCATGACTAATCTCTATTTTTCTTACATATTCAATGTCAGCGGTACCATGTGCCTGATTATTTAAATGTTACCTCACACTGTATCAAAGTAACACTAGTATCAACTTGTACCTTGAAAAAGTTTCAGCTAAAACACTTCCATTAAATAAGTTCATCATAAAACTACTATGGGAAAGTAATTCAAATTCTCTTTGGAACCAGATCCTTTCTGTAAGATGAAACCACTACAATTCATTCAGTTACTTGGCAGAGCGGTGAAATTCACTGTACTTGCTCAGTTCATATACACTGCAGCCTCTGCTCTTGATAAGCCTGAAATCACCAATTCCTCTCTGACATCAAGAAACTGTAGCAGGATATTGACTTCTACCAGATATTTTATGATTAGGCCGTGAAGCTAGTATTTTGCAAATAAAACACGAGGACTTTGTTGTGGCATAAGGAAACCTAGATTCTATTCTCAACATAGCTTAATGAATGACTTCATGTAACTTTCTTAAATGCTCTGTATCATGTGTGTAGCTATCTGTAAAATAATCATTCATATGCTGAACCTAGTGGACAGTATGTCTATTTATCAAGGAAAGGAAAAATACATTTAATTTTTCTTTAAAGTCATAGTGGTAGAGAGCTGCTCTTAGAGGGGAAGGTATACTTTAAGATAGGTGAGTATTGGTAAAATTGAAAGAAATTTAGAGCAGGGAGTTGTATGTGTGATTATTTGTGTTTTCCTCAGATTTCCTAAGGTGGTACAAGTATTTTGCTTTCTTGATTTTCACGAGTAATCTGCCAGCTCTTCTAATATGTATGAATAGAGAATCATAATAATAATAACATACCAAACATGTATTTTGTAAAAATTTATCTGAATGCAACTTTGAATTCGAGTTTTAATTTCACAAAACTAAAGAATTTACCAGTCTTGTACTTTTCTTTGCATATATTCTACTAAGGTCCCATGAGGCTGGTTAGAAATTAATATTACATAAAAGTCTAGACTGTACCACACAAACAGCATCTGTGTAAAGCAACAGAACAAAGTTAGTGTAACTTTGTTTTATTCAAGTTATAAAGGCATAATATAAATGAAAACATAAGTAATATAGTATATTGCCTAGGGATACAGGTGATGCCAAATATTTTTCTTAAAGAATTACAAGAGGTTGGTCTTAAGAGCACTAAAGATTTCATGAGTCTTAATTGTACTAGCCTTAGAATGCTATTGTTTTAACAGTAGTAGATGCTAATGTTTTATTTTAAAAAATAATGGCAATCTTTAGCAGTCCTGCAGAATTTCCAGCTTTGATTTTTATTGCAAAGAATATATTTTTTTAAAATCTTACAGATTGGAATCATGTGATTGGAATCACTGTTATTTAAAATAAAATCTCAGTTCCTATCCCTGAATTTTAGACAAAAAATGAGGAAACCAGGAGGAAACAAAATGATCCTAAAAGTATCAGGTTTTTTTCTAGAACTTTTAAGTCAGGTGCTTGACTGTAGGGGCCTGTTACATAACATCTGGATGTTTGAGCAACGTTGAAATTAGGTTTCCCTGAGACTAGATTATCTCAGACCTGTCAGCTGTGGGGTTTCTTACATCTTTGTATGAAACAATTGGCACCCAGTGCTGTTGGAGTCAGGATCTCTGACAAGCTGGATGGAGATCTGTTTAGATAGGACTGGATTGAAGAGCAGAAAAAATAAATGAATCATACTTTTCTGGCCTGCAGAATCTGCTGTGTTGGTTATGTCATGTTTGATGCACACTGGACACAGTTAAGTGTTCAGAACAATGTTCAGCTTTTAAAAGACATGAATTGTGCTTTCTCTAAATATTTTTTAAAGTTTTTATGTCTTTGGATGAGCTGGAGTTTGTGGGAGGAGAAAGGCTGTTAAATGGAGCGAGAAACTCCTGCAGAGAAGCCTGCAGTGCAGGTGCCAGGAATCCTGTTTGCTGTTGCTGTTATCTGGCAGGAGGCTGTGCCTATGCCCTGTGTGTGGGTGCATGTGTGTGTAGGGAGGAAGGAGGGCAGCTTTTGTTGATGGTTCCTCAGCAAACCTCTGTTATGTCCCTTTTTGCAACTTAATGTATAATTTGGTGCAAACTTCTACATCTCCTGCACAGCAAATGCAAGGTGTTTTGTTCAGTGTGAGACAAGAAATATTTCTGTAGCTGGTTTGAATTCAATTAAGTTAGACAACTTATACCCTAAGATAAGACAACTTATCTAACTAAATAAATTAGGTGACTTCCTAGTCCATGCTTTATTTCCCATTTGTGCCACTCTGCAAGCCTATGTGCTTTAAAAGTAATCAATTTAAGTAAAATATGTTCTTCCTTTCAGTTACTCTTTCTGTACTGTTTGTTAGCAAAGGTCTTAAAATCTAAATTAATTTGATGAAAAAAGTAATTCGAAACCTTTCTCAGGTCAGTACATTTGACTGAAATTTGATATTGATTAACTTAGCCTGGTTTGCTGAGTACCCATGGTGTATAAGCTGCTGTTGTTAGGGCACCATTACAAAATCTGAAATGAAACATTTTTTTGGGTTCACTGCTGGTAGATAAGTGAACACTCATGTAACTTTTTGTTTGGTTTTCTATAGAATTTAATTTACAAACTTTGCTGGAAAATAACCTTTTGCCCTTATTAATGTATTCTGTACCACAAAGGAGACTGCAGGGTGTCAGGGTGTACAATGTACAACCCCTGCTCTTCGATTTGAAGTTGGTGTTTGCCTCTGGGGCCGGAGGTGGGGGATTAGAAAGTTGATGCTTGGATCAATTCTTAGGTTGAACTTTTAGCTCTAGTTATATTTCTTCCACTGCAACTGTAGGTCTTGTACCCGTTGCAGCAGAAGTTAGTATGTGATGAATGTGGGAGTATAGATATATAGATATATAGATATATAGATAACTGTGAATTTTTTCTTGTAGTTAAGGGAAGGAAATGTAGTACTTACCAGAAGTCCAGAGTATGCAATTGTGTTACGATTTTACGTTTCAAAAATATTCTTCAGATAGTACTTACATCAACTGTTAAAAATCTGTGAGGTTTAAGTATCTATGTGCACACATAAAGGAATATTCTTTTCTGAAACTTCACTTTGAAGTTGTAAGTTTTCTCACATTTTTATTACTACATCTGTAATGCTTGTACCTGTGAACTCAGGTCACCAGGTCTGACCCTACTGTACTCTCGTGCATGAAAAGTCAGAATTGAAATACAATCCCTACTCCAAAAGATTTGCAACCTGTCAGATACATGCAAAACCTAAAGAAATAATGGGAAAAAATTGCTCAGCAAGGGGCAGTCTCATCACACCAACTGTAGAATTGTGCTGCTGTTTGAGAAACTGTGTACACACAGCTTCTTCTGATATTAATTCTCCTTAATGATGGCAGATCCTCTGCCTCTTAAAACATAGAGAATGCCTGAGCTAAGTGTTTTTCCTGAGTGTAGATGTGGAGGTTCAAGCTTGATTATAATTTAAAATCACTTATTGTAGTAGGAAGGTGTTGGTAATTAGCTAGCTGAGGGAAGTCTTGGAATTAATTGTCACTTCTCCAAAACCTGTTCTTTCTCCTCAGTCTTGCAAAAAGTAGCGGCAGGATGGTGAGCTCAGAGAACAGCTGTGCTTTATGCTGCTGGCATGTAAATAGGGACCATAAAAAAGGAACCTTTCTGCGACAGTATTTTATTGTTAAGCTGATTGTTGATGTGGTAGCTCAGGTCATAAATCTTTTGAGTCAATGATCAGTGATCCAAAGGGATCATTTTATTCTCTTCCTTGCAACAACAGAAGCATTACTCTTCCGGAAAACATCAAATTATTTCATATGTTTAGGAAAAAACTGTGCCTGTACAGCCAAAAAATACAGGAAACCCAGTCAAGCCAGAAAATACATCTCAGTGTTCACTCTAGGAACAATACACACGCCTCTTACAAATAGAAACATTAATCAGGATTATGATCCTTGGGAAAGATTAGCATTAGAGTATCCAATGCTATTATACTTGATTCAAGTAAAAATGTGTGTGGGTGTATGTTTATATACAGCTATTCCTTAGTTTTGACCTCTTACAAATCTCGAAGGGCAATAAGAGCAGGTGGGAAGAGTTTTCAGGGTAAATTTGGCATCATATCAAGAGTAGTTATTGTTTTGGTTGGAAAAGCCCTTGAAGATCATCAAGTCGAACCATTAACCTAACACTGCCAAGTCTACCACTTAACCATGTCCCAAAGTGCCACATCTACGCTACATTTAAATCCCTCCAGGGATGGTGACTCCACCACCTCCCCAGGCAGTCTGTTCCAGTGCTTGACAACACTTTAGGTGAAGAAATTTTTCCTGGTATCTCTCATTGACTTTTTTGATCTCTGGAAGAAGGTTAAAGGAGGAGAGGATAATTAACTAATCTAGTTTTGAGCCAATTTATCCATTTAACTGAGGTGTCCCTCAGAGAATGACCATTAACAACATGGATCCTTTTATGGCCAAAGAAGGATGGTGAGAGGGGTAATTTGGAGCACCAAGGTCTTATGACTGACTGACATAGGGACTGTAAATGCTTACCTCTGACACAAAAGATCCTACATGCTATGAAAAACACTCTTGTAAACTGGCATGTGGATGGGAGCAGTACATGAGAGAGCGACAGAAAAAGGAGCAAGGATGATACACAGTATAGCTGCTTGCTTCTTTCTTTGCAATGATACTCAGGCAACTCTAAAGGATTTCATCCATTTAAACTATTTCTGTAGGTCCTATTGCAGGGTGAGCAGCCTGTCCACATTCCATCGCTCTGGGGAGTGAGGGTTCAGGATAGTTATATGGGTAGCAAAACCTAATGTAGCCGTTTTCAGATAATAAATAAAAAAGACGAAGCAAGTGTCATGTCATTGTGGAGTACAGTGTATTACAATCCTGCAGTGATAGTGTTTGGTTTTGCAGCATATCAATAAACATTGCACAGCACCTTTGAATGGGTAGAAGAATATATGATTTTCTCTGAAACAGTAAGGAATTTTAAGAAGGCCGGATATAATTGTTTGTCTTGGAATACAACCAGAATGCAATGTCTAATAACTCCAATATCTCTGGTTTCCTAATGGCCACCAGATGCCAAGACCTCTGGTTTTTATCTCATCTGAAAGAAAGGCTAAGTCCTCAGAACCCCTGATAGCTCAGGATAGACTGAGATAGAAATGTTTCCTGCTAATTCCCAGCCCTGCCTGTTCTATCACTCACGTTTCTGGTGAAGCTTCTTATGACAACACTGTTGTGCTGAGATTGAGATTTTTTGATGGGTTTAGGTGCAAAAGGTTGCAGCTTTCCTGTGAGATACACACATTCCTTCATGTCACGGCGAGGGTTATGAGCGCACAGTGAGGTGGGTCAAAAACTGGCTGAATGGCAGAGCGCAGAGGGTAGTGATCGGTGGTGCGGAGTCTGGTTGGAGGCCTGTGACCAGCGGTGTTCCCCAGGGGTCAGTGCTGGGTCCAGTCCTGTTCAACGTATTCATCAATGATTTGGACGAAGGGACAGAGTGTACCCTCAGCAAGTTTGCTGATGATACAAAGCTGGGGGGAGCGGCTGACTCACCGGAAGGCTGTGCTGCCATTCAGCGTGACCTGGACAGGCTGGAGAGTTGGGCGGAGAGGAACCTGATGAAGTTCAACAAGGGCAAGTGTAGGGTCTTGCACCTGGGGAGGAACAACCCCATGTGCCGGTACAGGCTGGGGGTTGACTTGCTGGAGAGCAGCTCTGCGGAGAAGGACCTGGGAGTGCTGGTGGACAACAGGCTCACCATGAGCCAGCAGTGTGCCCTTGCGGCCAGGAAGGCCAATGGCATCCTGGGGTGCATTAAGAAGAGTGTGGCCAGCAGGTCGAGGGAGGTGATCCTCCCCCTCTACTCTGCCCTGGTGAGGCCGCATCTGGAGTACTGTGTCCAGTTCTGGGCTCCCCAGTTCAAGAGAGACAGGGAACTACTGGAGAGAGTCCAGCGGAGGGCCACAAAGTTGATTAGGGGAGTGGAGCATCTCTCTTATGAGGAAAGGCTGAGAGAGCTGGGTCTGTTCAGCCTGGAAAAGAGAAGGCTGAGAGGAGATCTGATCAATGCTCACAAATATCTAAAGGGTGGATGTCAAGAGGACGGGGTCAGACTCTTCTCAGTGGTGCCCAGCGACAGGACAAGGGGCAATGGGCACAAACTGGAACACAGGAAGTTCCACCTGAACATGAGGAGGAACTTCTTTACTGTGAGGGTGACAGAGCACTGGAACAGGCTGCCCAGAGAGGTTGTGGAGTCTCCTTCTCTGGAGATATTCAAAACCCGCCTGGATGCATTCCTGTGCAACCTGCTCTAGGCTAACCTGCTTTAGCAGGGGGGTTGGACTAGATGATCTCTAGAGGTCCCTTCCAACCCCTACCATTCTATGATTCTATGATTCTATGGTGATTATTGTCATAACAGAGACAAAATACATCTAAACACATTTCTCTAAAATATTTTCAAAATATTTGATCTCTCCCTCAGGAATAATTTAGCGATCAGTCTTTAAAATGAGGATTTGTGCTCAGTGATGAATTCAGAAGTAGTTTGTGAGTCAGAATTCATTAGAAACCAGCTTGCAGCTTGTAATGTCAAAGTGGGGATTTAGTGGGTTACCTTTCACTAGTAGTTCTCTTTCCATGAGCCTTCTCTTTTGCCCTCTTTTCCTTTTTTTTTAATATACCATCAAGAAAGCAACCAAACACTTGACCGTGTGCAAGAAAATAAGCGTTTTATGAAGTTTCCTTCAGAAGGCTTCCTTCTGGGATATTTTGTACATCTGTGTGTATTTGTTGACCTTGTAAGGAAAATATATACACAATAGTGTTCCTTCTTCAGTCTCAGTGATTCTGTCAGACTGTTGCGTGACGCCTTCATTCAGCAACTTGAGGAACAATAGGCTGTAAAATACTTTTCCAGACTTTTAGTCAGTAAGGATATTTTAATGCTTTAATATTACTAAATATGTTAATTTCCCTTGCCTCTTATGTTCAGTAGTGATTATATTGCATTACATGCTAGCAAGAGGGTAAAAACAACCCCGTCTGTGAATTGGAAAACATGTAACGTTTCTTTAATACAGTCATTTGGCAGAAAGAGAACCATAGGTCATTGTTTTTGCTTTCTGTATTTCTTTAGCTGTCTAGATACATGTAAAATATATAACCAGATGTGTTTCAGACACATTAAATACATTTATCGTGTTATATTTGTTAAGAAATGTTGTGCTGGCTGTGACCAACTACCGTTGATTGTAAAGAAAACAAGTATTTTCTTCTGAACTTTCTTTCTTTTATGTCGTGTGGCCAGAAATGTAAGTCTTGCAGCCCCTGAAGTTTTGGACGCTAGCTAGTATTCAAAAGGAGGATGAACAGCAATTGTAGTTCCCTTACTGAGCCCTCAAGCAGCTGGTTCATGTTTTCAGCCATCACAATTACCTATAAATACAGGAACTGACCGTGTATCTTCTGGGTGAATAAGTAGGAACTTTCTCTTTGACCAGTATTTTGAAGAACCACCTTAAATTCCATATGCTGTGCCATGCATCTTTGTTAATTGGGCTTGGAGAGTCATGCCAAAAGCAAAGTCTGCTCTCTCTCTCCTCTTTAGTGGTGAGTGGGACTAGATATGCAGAAAAAGCTACTGGTATTGTGGGACAGTCATGAGTTTGTGAAGAGTCATTCTTCCACCACAGGGCATTGCGCTCCAGCTCCTGCACGGTGTAAGTGCAGTGAATGGTTCGTATAAACTCAATCAGACCAGAAGGAGAAAGAGGAACATTTTAGTCATGGTCCTCCTCTTTCAGACAAATCCTAGGAAAAGTTTTCTAATACTGTTGTTCCTCTTTAAAAAAAAAAAAAAATCGGAGTTCAGCAGTAGCTGCAAACTAGAGCAGCAAGGTTTCTGGTGTTCCCATTTACAGGGGGAAATGGGGAATGGGGGAGAGTCAAATTGCTTAGGGAAATGCATCTACTTATCCTGCAGAAAGAATGATAAAGATGAACTTGGCTGTGCAGGTCTGAAGTACACAAGAAAAGTCTGTGTCCTGGGGAATGCAGTGAAAACCATACAGCGCTTGTGTGGAGGTTGAGAGTAAGGTTGAATTTACAGTGGGTAAACATGAGTGAGGCTGACGTTACAGTGGATGTATGGAGAGGTGCAATATCTGTTGGTGGGAATGAAAAAGCTACTTTATTTATTTTTACTACAAGTGCCAGTACTGTACTTTAGCAAGAACTTCTTTAATCCTCAAAGCCTTGCAAATGAGTTTGATGTACCTCAGCATTTGTGGAAGAGCTGTGAGCAGATCAAATTTTTCTTTTTTTTTTTTTCTCCCCCATTCTCCTTTTCCTCCCTCCAGCTAAATTCCAGCCAACATCTGCCCTTCCACTGAAAGCTTTTAAAACCTTTCTTCCTTCTGTGTGACCTTTGCCCTCCCTCTAAGCAAGTGCTAGAGAGAAAGGGCCAGGGCAAGGGCCAGAAGTCTTGTCCGTCTCCTCGCAGCCACAAGAGCTCTTCCTGAACAAGGGCAAAATCCAATGAGAAAATCAGGATGCACATTCAAGCCAGTCCAGCATATGTTAAAGCCTTAACACTTGAAACTTATCAAAACATTAGCGTCAAAATATTATTGCCAATACTGAGCTCTTTTTAGTCCTGTACAATATTTTCTTCCTTAAAATTCAGGTACAGGTGGGTACTTCTGCTCTCGGTTTTGGCACCCAAGTACTAAAAGCAGAGGATGATTTCAGCACTTCCATTTTCAGTAGTTCCATCAAGAACACAGTACTGCTGCTGTCAACATGTAATTATTCATGCAGCTCTTATACCTCTAATCTGACACGAAAATGCCTTAGTGTAGGCTACATTTGTACTCAAAGGAATCTGCCAAGATCAAGACCTACATGTTCCTTCTTCCAGACTGTATCTAATTTATTTTTTCTTTTCAAAATGAATGATTTTTTTTCCTTTTCAGTCTGACCCTTAAAGGAGGACTGAAAACTGGGAGCTGCAGCTCTTGAAAAATACTTCTGAAGTCAAAACGATTGAAGCTGATACTTAGATATTCAGTTACGTCTTATGAATCCAGTTCAGCATACATGAGCCATAGGTTGATGATTAAGATAGTACAGAATGACTAAAGAAATGTATTACCTCTATTCAAAATTCTGGTTTAAACGACGCGAGAAATGGGTATTTGTTTAAACATTTAGATACTCATGGAAAATCTTGAGATTTGTAGATCCCTTCTACCCAACACACTCACAGTATTACTTTACTCACTGCACACTGAAGATGTGGCCTGTAGGCCATTGTTCGATGTGAAGTGGTGATCCCATTTCCATGGCCGGTCAGTGTCTGCATCCTTCATAAAGAATGTCATCAAAATAGCTAGCTTTAAATGACCCATTACATCACGGTAACATGTTTTGTAATGAGTAGATCTGTGGTCCTGTACAAAAAAAAAAAAAAACCCAAACCACGGAGACCATTCCTTTCTGCTATATGCTGAACAATATCAGTACTATAACCTACAATGCCAAGACATGCAAGGATACTCTAATTAATTTTATGTATTCTATTCTGAGCATGTCAGTGTCAAACAAGTTGAAACAAACATGAGGCTGAAGTAGGAAAAATGAGCCAGATGTATTCTTGGTTGTGTTGCCTTCAAAGTCTTTTCTTGCATCGGTTGTGAATTTGGATCCAAGACTTCACGCAAATATGTATCTTTCTCAGAGACAAAATAAGGAGGACAGGTGAAGAGTGTGTATTTTCTCTCTCCCTTGCCTTCCCTGAGTCTCTTGAATTTTTGAAAATGTAATGTCTAAGAATGACCTGAATATTGGGAAGAACATATAATATTCATGCAAGATCATGTAGAAATTATTGGCCAGCAACACTTCAGCTGTCCTAGTGAAATCAGAGTTAAATGTGCACGTGATGAGTAGCTCTAAATACTTTGATGCTTATGATATGCATTGATACTTAGTGTGGTTATTGACAAATTTTACTCCCTATGTTTTACTTCATATGCTGAGCAAAGAAAGCAAGAATGAATATGGATGAGAGGAGCATGAGTTCTTCAATAGTGCCAGGGAAGTGGAAAAGCATGTATTTTACCTAGGCTAGCAGAAATGTTTAAAAGTTAGTTAGAGTTATCCTTAGAAAAGGTGCTATTTTCAGTTCAAAGGAACTGTATTTAAAAGATCCCAAGATCTAAAATCATCACATTTCATCTGCTGATATGTAGTCTTGGTCAAGGATACCTTAAAGATCAAAAAGCCTGATCATTTGCCTGTATTCTTATGCTTCTGGCTTCATCTACTTGATTTCTTCTGCTGCATTCAACCCAGGTAGAAGTCACAGAACATCAAGTTCTTCCCACAGTCCAGTCATTGAGCTGAATGGGGAGGTTTTATGGTTTGAGATCCTGGAGTGTCTGCACTGTTTAAAATGCCAGTGTTTGTAAAACTGTCCTTGAGCTGTCTTCTTTAAACATGCTGTTCAAATTCCTCGCTGGAGAAACAAAAAGTGATCTTAACGGATACCCATGACAGAGTTCTGTTTACTTTGCTTTAACAGTGAAACCATATATTTGTTTAAGAGCAGAAAAGATGTATGTAAAATGAAGGCAGGACTGGCCTAATCAAAATGTGGGTGGGTGGAAAGTGAATAACATTACTCTGTGAATGAATGTAAATGACTGCAGTATAGTCTTCAGATGATAGCCTCCCAGATGTGTTCTCATCATTGTTTGCATCTCATCAGTTCCTGTTTTCTGAAAACACTTGTTTGCTTCTCATTGCTGACATAAAAGGAGTTTTTGAAGATGGTCTACTGTAAGAGAAACAGCCTTGAATCATAATGAAAGTGCCAAGCTGGAATCAAAAAAGTCAGAGTTTTGATTGTGGAAGCACTGTGTGACCATGAGTCATTTTCCTAACTCCCTTCTGCATTTCATGCTGCAGCTGTGAATGGGAATAGTGCTACAGATGATGAAAAGCTGTTGGCTAACATTGATGAAGTATATAGTATTTCCAACATACTTTAAGCTTTTAAATATCAGCAGATGTATGGAAAAACATTTTGCCGGGAAAACAAGTTTAGAGCATCTAACTGTGCTGACACTGATGTGTAACTTGCCCTCAAGTCTTATGTTGCATCTGTGTGTTGATTTTACAGTGGCAGTCTCTGATTTCTGCAATGCTGTTTCTGCTGGCATCCCCAAATCAACCATTAGAAAATGCATTTGCAGAGGAGAGGAAGGAATCTAGCTAAGTAAATTACTTACCTAAAATATTCTTGTGCAGTAGATAGAGAAGAGTTTTTAATGCAGCCCAAGGATTTTGACAGTGCTAAAGCTTCTCTTCTATGACATAAAGCAGTACAGCATAATTGCAAAACCATGGAGAGAAAGATGTATTTCTGGTGATGCTCCAGCAATGTGTTAGCAGAATGTACTCACTTTTGGTCAGGAGCTTTTCCAGAAGTGTGATTAAGATGATGTTTGTAAGATGCATTTAAGTATCATGTCTTTGAGGTTACTTAACACTGTTAAATTATGTTCAAGATAAATTATGCTTTGTCTTAAACTAGTGGAAGCTCCCAAGAAATCTGGGATTGTAGATTCTCCTCTGAAGTACTTTAACCTTCTGACATTAGTGGTAGTTTGTCACTTGTGAAGGAATATGAAATCAGAATCAGTTGAACAGGACAGATTATCCCACTGTCCGCTTTTAAGCCAGTTACCTTTGCTGGCTTTTGCTAGTCCATTGCTTTGCTGTTTAGTGAAACAAATTATTTACTAGCCTTCGGATGACAAGCAACAGAAATGTCTAGGCTGGCTCATAAGGACAGACATCTGAGACCTGGCTGCCACATGTACTGTGTACCTTCATCCTAGCTAGAGCTGGATTGGATCAAGTCCTCTTAAATTTGTAGCGATTGAAACAAAAGGCCCTGTCCTCTATGATATTGAACTTCTTTAATCATGATGACCTCATTCACATAGTCATGTACATAAATAGTAAAATGTCACTCAATTTATTTTTAAAGTGCCATTTGAACCTGGCAATTGAGCTAGTTTTCAATGCATCTTGCTGTCTGCTTGTCTAGCCTGTGCTTGTTCAATTTCTCTATGAGGATGTTAAGGCAGACAGTGTTGAACGCCTCACTAAAGTCAAGATAAACAACATCCTCTCCTCTCCCTCATCTATCGAGCCTGTCATCTCATCGTAGAAGGCTATCAGGATGATTAAGCATAATTTCCCCTTCATAAATCTGCGCTGACTGCTTCTGATCATGTTCTTATCCTTCATGTGTTTGGAATTGGTTTCCAGAAGGATTTGCTCCACTAGCTTCCCAGGGACTGAGATGAGGCTGACTGGCTTGTAGTTGCCCAGATCCCTGCTTCTTGCCTGTCTTGAAGATAGGAGTGACATTTGCTTTCTTCCAGACCTCAGGAACCTCTCCTGATCACTGTGACTTTTCACATATAATCAAGAGTAGCTATGCCACATCAGCTCCCTCAGCACTCATAGGTGCATTTGTCAGGTCCTATGAACTTGTGTATGTCCAGTTTGTTTAAATGTTCCCTATCCAGCAAGGATAAGTCTTACAGACTGCAAGCAGTATCTAAAAGATTCTGAATCCACAAGCAGGTTGAGATTCAGTGGGGGGCTAAAATGTTGGCTTTGTAAATATGGTTGCGAAATGAGCAAACGTTGCTGTTGTGATTTAGTTTATAAAGGGACCTAATGTGACCTTTAAAACATCTGCTTGTAAAGGGAGGGTGTTAAGCTGGACTACAGGCCAAAGCACTTTGTTCTTAAAATGACATTTTTGGAACTTTCATTACAAGGACTGGCTGTTACTTGCTTTGAGAGAGGCCTCTACAAAACCATACTGACATGTTAAATTCCTCTCCCATACTGTTGCTTCTCTGGGCTGCTGCACTCCTGCCATATGCTCAATCAGAAGGCTTATTTGCTTATAGGTTTGACAATAACAGGAAAGCTATTCAAATGGTCAAAGTTTACTAGTGCTGTACAAAAGTGTTTAGTCTTGGCTTAACTTCCAAAAGCTGAGGCAAGGAAGTTTATCAATCGCAATGTAATTATTTACTGTCTTATGATGGTGATTTTGATGGTCTAGTAGCTAATGCATTGCTGGGAAAAATGCTCCTCCACCATACGTAGTCATTATATTAAAATTCTGTGTAGGAAAGAGCCGCATAAGTAGTCTGGTGGTTCTGGTCTTGGAACAGCATTGGTAGTTTCTCCACACCATAGTTCAGTCTTGTGAGACGACTAGATTGGAAGACATATATGCAGTGACTGCTGCCCTGAATAACATGTTGTTGTTGAGCCCTTGCTAGCATGCTGCAAGGTTAGCACAGCAACTCCTTCCTTCGCATGTTTGTCCAGTCATCTTGTGTGTCAGATCCATCCACTGCTCCCTTCTCTACATAGCTTTTGGTATGGATTGTAATGAAATGTAAAATCTTTCATAGTATTGGAAGAAATTAACCCTGAATGGAGTTAAAAATACCTGATCTTGAGCTGAATAGCTGTGGACCTTTCCAGTGCTTGGGTAGGAGATGACTGGGAGGAAATCCCAAGTGCCAGGGAACAGCAGTGTAACAAGTACAAGAGATGAAAAATTATTTTGTTCCATGATCACTAATGAGAGATAAAAAGGAAACAAGGGCTGAGTATGTAAACAACTTCTTTCCTATAATGGAGTATGTTAGTGGAGGTCTATCTTTAAAATCCGTAGGTCCTCTCTTGCTGCTGGTAAACATGACAATACCCACAAAAAGATATTTAAATATTGTTCATGGCTGTTCCCTATACATAGCTTTAAAAAATGTGGGCTGTATGGACTTTTTTTTTGCTGTTATATATAGATGTAGTTTTTTTTTATATATGTAGTTTTGTGTATATATGTATGCATAATAAAATTTCTGGTGCACGCACAAGGTGCTTTGCCTAAATATCAAATTAGGGTTGGGCACAAAGTATAAAATACTCTCCCTAGACACAGTCTATATTCAGTCACCAGATAAAATGGCATTTGGACTTGCCCAAGAAGGACGTTTTGATAACAAGCCCAATCTTGCCTCTGTTTGAGCCCGCCAGAAGTTTCCATTGACTTCACTGAATGCAGGATTCACGAGTACTTGCAAATCTTTAGTGAGGTCATATTCTTTGCCCCTCATGCCAGTGCACCCAGCAAAGAAAAAGACTAATCCTGCGAAAAGCTGAGCCCATCAAAGTGAGGGAACTAAATACAATTGAATACTTAAATTCAAACCTTGTATCCCCTGCCTTCTGTGAAGTGCAGTCGTATCTTGCACTTAATCTGATCTAAGTGTGGGCTACCCTATGTCCTGATTATGGTTTCCTGCCTCCCTTGTGTTGGATCAATTGATTACAGGGTGAGTTGGATCAGTTTATTGTCCTGACAGAGAGCTAGTCCCTGCTGATAATCTGACCTGCTGTTACCAGCAGACTCGAGTGGTTGCTAGCTATGAAGAGGTGGGAATGAGGAGCAACAAAAGAGGGCAAGAGGAATCTATGACAGTGGAAATGAGACTTGGGGCAGCAGCCTGCAGTCCTGTGGAATTAACATGAAACTAAGGATGATCATCTGAGTAAAAGTTATCAAATCAAACCCTTAATTTGGCCTGTTCAGGTACCAAAAACTTAAGGTTTTATTCAGTGAAGGGAACAAGTCTGCTAGAATTGCATCAGGGAATATAATCTTAATGCTGTTGCCGCAGATGTATTTTGTCCCTTGTATTTAAGGGCTAACATAGCAACAGTTTCTAGTTGCATCAGGCTGAGACAAGCCTAAGTGTACGTGCTGTTTTCTTCAAGGAAAGTTTTGTAGCTGTTTAAACACTGTTCTAAGTAATCTACTGAAAAACATTCCATCTTTTCAAATTCTTTTCACTGACCTTGTTACTTAAATTTCAGATAGAGGAAGAAAGAATTATAGCAGTACATATTGATGTTGTTTAGGTGGGAAAGGTGGGAATAATAGTTCAAGGTACATTCATGCTGCTTTTTTTTTTTTGATACCAACTTTCCAGTCACTTCATGTCAGGACGAATACATGATGATTTCAACGGAGACTGTATTAATAATTGTCCTAAAGCAAATGAGTAAGATACAGAAACTTTAACCTCAGAGTACTGTACAAATAAAGGCGACCTCTCAAACAAATGTGCTTCTGTCTTGTGCTGCTGAAACCAGATAGTGCTGCATGGTTTTTGTCTCATAGGTGATATTGTGGCAGAAATACCCAAGAGGTGTGTGGTGGAGGTTGCTGCTACCAGGATCCTTTCAGGGGCTGAAGAACTGTACAGCTCTCTCTTACTGTTGCTTGATATGCCACCTCTGGAGCATAGTGCATTGTAGGGTTGTGAGAGCCAGGACCTGGAGACTCAGTCTGACTGTTTCTTGAGATGCAGGTTGGCAAGAAGGTAGAGGAGCACTGGATACCTTAGAAGATGTGATGCCTCACTGAAGCAAGGATGCTTGATTGTGTATGCTGGAAAAACCCCATAGTTTTCCAGGTTACGTTTTGCTGCTATTTAAAATTATTTGTTTCAGCTGAAGGTGTTTTCAGTTTTTTTTTCTCCATAGTAACTGCTCAAAGAAGTTCTTCATAACTACTGTGTTCTGCTCCAGAGTTAGGTCTATTTTATTTGTTGTGGATGCCTTTGAACTTTATAAACTTTTTCGGGATCTTTTAAAAGGGAAAGGTCTCTATAAATAGTTGTTGCACTCACAGCCCACTTTCAAGCCATCGACTCTAGGGAATAAGTGGAAGGTTTCTGGGCTGGATAGTTGCACTCCTCTGCCACTGCGGGTGACTGGTAAGCATGCTGAGAAAGAAAAATATTTGTGTGTGCAAATAATTAAGGATATGTGATAGTGCATATGCTGTTGTGAAGGGCTTTTGAGTTTTTTCTTATGTGGGGCTTTTAAGCAAAAGGAAATTGTGGAGATATATTTGAATAATATTCTTATTCAATTAGTTGTTCTGAAAATTTTTTGCTGCTTTATTGTGTTGTGAGCTCAGATGTTCAGTCCTTTCAAGACAAATGATCAGCTCTTCCTTTTAAGTATTCCAGGTCACTAACATTAACTTGAATAGAGTTGAATATTCCTGATTTTTATCTAGAATTGTCCTGTGCAAATTTTATTGTGCTATCCTGATGAAATAATCTGGCGGATGTACTGAAAGTTTCTGATCTGTACTCTCAGATTCTGCATGCATTAATAATGCTAAACACCATGCGATAATGATGCACGCAGTACGAAGCATTCTCACTCTTGTGTACTGACTTTCTCCAATAGAATGGCTTTTATTTGGTTTGTAGGTCTGTAATTCTAATGCTATTTTAATTTTCCTCACTAGATTAAAGATTTTTCAGCTTTTCCTGCTGTTTTTCCTCTATGCAGCGAACAATCATAGTAAGAGTGAAAACCAGAGCTTTCAAGACATAGCTTGTTTTCTGAAATTGATCTGAAATGGCTTTGACATCTTCAAGAGTCTGAACCAGAATTTGTGGCTAGTTGTTTTGGAGATTTTAATTATTACCATTAAAGTAGAGAATATTCCTAGAGCTTTTGTAATTTTCTTGGTTGTTTGTGTACTGCAAGCCCAGGAAGGTGATGTGTCTGCCCTGTGTGCGTTTGCTGTCTCCCATCCGTCCATAGCTGAAATAAGAGGAGCTAGGGAAGAGGAGGCTGGGGAGTTTAACTAAAATGTGTTCGTTGACACAACACACCTGGTGTGTTCAAAATGTGGGTGAGGTAGCTGCGGTCTGTAATTATAACCTGCATGGTAATGGGCAGGTCCATCTGTAGGTACATGACTGCTATAATCTTGCAGCTCTGCGAGTCACACCTGTTGAGAGCTGATGAATAAAATCATCTTCTAAAAAGCAAATTTATTTAATCTGAAGTTACCTAAATAACTGTGGCAAGGAGAATCATTCTTACTCAACAGTACAAAGTATAAATTCTTTCAACTCCTGCATTTGCAGAAGTTCCAGGGAATAAGAAACTTAAGTTTCAGTGTATCCCTTGTCCAGAACTGAACTCTCTCAGTGTTGCTCCCTCATTTAACCCTTTCAAAAGGCTGTGCAATGGGAGCGAGCAGCCCTTCACCTGGATGGGAGGAGGAATCTAGTGCATGGCCTGTGGGCTCTCAGTGGCTGCTGCTGAACAAAGGTAACACGAACAGAAAAAACAAAAACCCCTTATCTATGCTAAGGACTGTGCAACACTATATTAGCCATCTTTTTGCAACATGGTGCTGTGGCTGTCACACAGCAGCTCAGCTCCACTGTCAGCAGAGCACCTGAGAAGCCTAAGAACAACCAGAGAGGAAGGAGGTGCTGGAGCAGGCCTACGAGGATGCAAACCAGGAGGAGGTGAAGGAGCAATGCCACCACATTGTGGAGTGTCTGGGCCTGTGGACCTTAGTGCTGCGGATGCTTCCTGGGGCCCACAGTCAGTGAACTGCCTAAACGAGGCTACAGTGGGGGCTGGCAAGACAGTCTCTGGGTCTTCTTCCAGAAAAGGTTATTTCTCTTCTCATACTACATGCCAGAACCAAGACTTCCTGTTTGAAGCAGCGGGACTGAGATCTCTTCCTCTCAGACTGGCTGAGTGCAGCGTCCTGCTCCACTAAGTCTCCCCGTATGAGTAGGAGAAACAAGAGTTAAAAAGCAACCATGAATGGTTTGGTGTGGAGCACAGTGTTGCACTTAGCTATGATTTTGAACTCATTATTACGTGACTGCTTTGAGCTGGTTGAACAGCATGCTGATACAAATGCTTGGGTCATTCCTAGACTGGATCTCCCAAGGAAAATAAAGAGAATATAGAAAATCTATGTGGAAAGCAGCAATATAAACCTAAAATACAAAACAAAAGGCAGGCTGCCATGACCAGCCGAGGTCTTGCAATGTTCTCCTGAATTGCCATGCATGTTAATATTATTCAGCCTGTTCTGATGGCTGGGGCAGAGCTAGTTTTGGGAAGTTCAGTGCAGGTCTGGAAGTTTTCTGTCAGTTCAGATGGATAGGGTTTCTTTTTTCATGCTAAATTTCCTGATTTTTCCACAAAATTTATCCAGATTTTCTTCTTTAGGATAGCATGTTATCCTGGAGGCCATCCCTTTTTCCTAGTGGTTGTAGGATCAGAATTCTTAAGTGTGTCATGTTGCAAGTGTGAATACCCTGAATCAAGTGACAGGGCTGCCAGAAAGGGTGGCTTTCGTTGTGCTGTATGCAGCTGCTTTTTGGGGCAGGGTTGGCGGCAGGGAATTCAACAGTGTCTTGGTAATAAGCTCGAAAATCAAATGAACTCGTACAAGGCAAATTTACAGTGTGCCTTTTCTCCTTAAAGAAATTAAAAATAGCTCACTGGCAAATAATCTGAAAGAACCCAACATCTCAATAAAACATGGTCCCTCCCCTCTGCTCTGTGTTCTGAAAGGGACCATTGTTTCCAGGTTTCAAGGTGGGCTCATTGACTTTCATGTTGCCATGGAATCAGCGTGTTTTTCTTCCTGAAGGATACTTGCTTGTAATCTCAGAAGCTTTTTCATCCAGCAAGTTAACACAGGTGATTTGTGAGTGGTCTTGGTTGGACTAAAGGCTAGTGAAGGACCTGTTTGATTAACCAGATGAAGAAACATAAGGAGTAAAAATAAAGTCCTGGGATAGCCTTGGTTAAAAGAGGGAGAGGGCAGATAACCAGAAATGCTGTTAACTCCCAGTTTCTGTTCTATGTAAAACAGGAAGGCTGATGTTGAATTTACATGCTGGTAGGCTTAAATACAAGTAAAGCAAGTAAAGCTCTGTTAAAACTTAGAATTTAAGATCCACAGCAGTACTATGGAGTTACCCAGATGAAAAAGGAAGAGATACTTTTGATGCTAATTCGTGGCCTGAACAGTTAAAAACAAGATGATGCTGACTTGTTTAAGAAAACCTATGCATACATTTACATATTTTTCTCAATACATATCAACATATTGTCTAATACAACTGTGTTTAAAGATGTAAATGGACTAGTTTTTGCCAAAAAATGCTGATTCATTGAACTTGAGGAATTTGAGGCAATGAACCAATTTTTGTTGACCCTTTATACAGGAAATTATAAACAGTTTGATAAAATCAAAACTCTTTGCATCTAGTGCTGTCGTAGAACTTTCATGTTTAGATATTCAAATGATGATTGGATGATTTCCTAAAAGATATATTGTACTTGAAACAGGAATTAATTTGGGAGACGGTACAAGATGATTGCACAAGTCCTTCTGATTTTGTAGCACTTGAAAACGTATATCCAATGCTTGAGCTGGGAAGTTCATTCTGGCTGGGGCCAGGTTGGTCTGGTACGGCCAGCTTTGAGCCAGGGCTCAAATGATCTTTGCTTGGGCCTAGACTGATTCCTGTGGTTCTGCTTGTGAGTCTTAGTGCCACATCCCCCGACAGTCCAGAAGAGATGGAGTATAGAGCTGGGGTGGTGTGATTTGAAGACAGGGTGCCACATGAAGGCAGAAAACCATCCCGCTGGGGAAAGCAGCATGGCGTCACTGTGAATGAATCTGCTGAAGTCTGGCAGTGCTTCTTCGTTCCAGTTCAGTGCTATCAGAGTGGGTGGTACAGGTGCATATCAATTTGGCACATAGTAAAACATGGTGATTTTTCAACGGTATTGTGTTAGACACGTTTTCTATTGATTCTGAGCTAGTCCTTGAATTTGCTCTCGTCTCATTGAATTTCTACAGGTTGCCCAGCACTTTGTAGGACTAGTTCCCGGTGGGCCCAGTGTCAATAAGAAAATTTCCTTTCTCTGCCTGACATTTCTCTGTGAGTGATATCAGTTGAAAATATCTGAGTCTGATATTTTAAGAAGGTCTGTTGTTTCATGTCACACACCATGGTATTTTTCTACTGGAGCCAGTGTAAAAGTCAGAATCCAGTTCACCAACTAAGGAAAAAATGGAGTAGTCTTTTCTTAAAACAGAGCAACTTGAAATGGTGTGCAAATGAAAGTTTGGTCCTTTCATGTCTGTGGTTATCTGTTTTTTTATTATTTCACTTTCCAGTTTAAATTCTGTAGTCTATTCCATTTTTACGTCCAAAATTTTCACACTGAGAGAACATGGGACAATGAGGTAGTGGGAGAAATCAGTAACCAATATAGAGAAAAATTGTTTGTTCTTCCATTAGACTTTCTACTTATATTTGTCACGTTATTGTGATGCTTGTAGCCAAAAAAAGCTGCTTAAGTTGGCAAAGTCCTTGAAAAAAGTTGTTTGGAATAGTGTGGGTGTTAATTTCTCAGGAGAGGCATCTGTGCTTAGCTAGCATGTTGCACAATTAGTAATTTTTTTGCTCATAGCACTAATCTTCATTCCTTCTACACTTTTTCATGATTTGTTGGGTTTGGTGTTCTGAGTGATAATGTTCAAGGTTGGATATTAAATTACCAATAATATTCTAGTAGTGTGCTTTCTACGTTGCATATACAGCACCTCTCATTCTCATTGGCAGGTGCTGTATGTGTATTGTAAATAATCCATTATCATTCTACGTCTGAAAGCTAAGAACAAATAAATACACTCAAATTAAGAACAATTTAGGACATTTTGAAAGCTTAAGATGAGTTTTTTGGTGGTACTGATTCCATAAGATAGTACATTATGACAGTGTCCATTCTGAGCATTAACACTTTTTTTTAGCAGAGCTTATTTTGAATATGGTGGCAAATGCTTCTTAAATGAAAAGCCTTACCTTCCAAGTCCTCCATATTTAAGCAATTCTAACTCTCCACAATAATGCAGTCTCTAGTTAGGCAGTACTGTATCCAGTAGGTACATGGGGATTAGAGGGTTAAGCATTTTAACAAGTCACCATTTCAAACAGTTGCTTGCAAGGGCACAGTCCTGTTGATAAAGATCTATGCCTTTGGCAAAAAAGAGTTCTGGAGATTATACTAAATAGGCATTTTGGTTCTAAATTGCATCAGACTCCAGGATCTAATTTTGTAGATAGTTTTAGTCTTTCTGATGACAGATTTTCCTTTGCATGGTTTAGTAAAGACTGAAAAAAAAAATTCTTCAAATTTCATATCAGGTTCTGTGACAAACTAGACATCTGAAAGTTAATGCTGCATATGCTTACTGTATGCCTTTTCTTGTCTGTAAGGCAATCTGAAGACAAAAGCCTTGTTTTCCATCCCCTCTCACATATAAAATAGTACAGGAAAGAAAAATTCTAAAAAATACATGTTGCATATATAGAGAAAAAAAGAAAATTAAAAGATTAAGGTAATCCTTTGCATTGTTTTCAATTTGTGGAGTTTTGATAATGATGTCTCAAAAGACATTTTCATATTTTTCTTAGCTGTTGCTAAAAATAGTTTCCTTTTGTCTCAGTTTTTCCTCCACTTATCCAGTACTGTGACATTTGGTTTTGTGTTTTATATTATTCTAAAGCCTAATAATCTGCATAGTCACCTAGATATACACTAAAAAACAGGATATTTGTAAATAAAATGATACATTTATTCTACCAGTTCCATGTTTTGTCCTTTTTTGGTTTCCTTAGTAGAAATGTTTGTGGCACACATTGTCTCAGATTTAATCAGTACCTATTCCTCAGCAAACATACTCTCATCCTGTCAAAATACTGCATCAAGCTATACCTCCTCTGATCTGTTTAATCTAGATAAATGTTATAAAGGCATTTTGTCTTTTCCTGTTCCAGACAGGTAAGATTATCCGTAACGGAGATTGTACATTTTGTCTTGGCAGAAGTTTCCAACATCCACACTTGATGAATAGACATCCGCTCTGCTTAGGAGTGTTACTTGAAATTAAATAGGCCAAACAGTAAATTAAATATATGGGTACACAATGGAACTACTGAAATTTCCTTTGGCATTTTATAGTTGTTACCTCAGTTTGTATTTTCTCCCTTCCTCGCTTCTCCTTTGTCAGTGTCACTAGGAAGAGGAGTTAGCATGATAGCCACAGTCTTCTCCAACATGTTGAACACATCCTTGTTTGGTTTCTCAAGTTGCTGTCTAATTTACATCTGGCTTAACTGTGAAGTAATGTACTTGCTGGGTAGACAGGAGAGCAATCCTGAAGCAAATCAGTTCTGCCCTGCAGAGAAGGGCTTGACTTGGCTGAATTACTGTGGAGGGTTGTTTTACCATGAAAGGACAGTTTGCTTGCCTTCTCTTGCAAAGCCAGTGAAATGAGGAGGGCAGCCCAGAAAATCAGTCTGAACTAACAGCTGTAATACGAAATACAACATCGTGTTGTGCATATTATGCGCTATATGTAAGTATGATGGAAGTGGAGTTATTCTGTAGTAAGAAAATTGCTCGTTGATTTAGTATCTTGGATTCATTAGGTACCTCACAATCCTCAATGTCTTGAGTGATCGTCCTAAATCGTGGACTGCAGTATTGTGTTTGTTTTACACGCGCATCCAGCCAGGCTCAAAGACAGGTTCCAGGAGGACCCTTTTCCAGGGGCTGTGCCATTGCTGCTCTACAGAGCAGAAAAGTGCAGAAAAAACACCCTTTGATTTAGAGGTTCCTCTGCAAGTTTGGCTTGCCCCTCTCTTTGAATTTTGGGCGCCCAGGATCAGGTCCCCACAGATCTGTTGTATGAAAGCAAAGCTAGAACAGGGGAACTGAGAAGGCAGCAGGAGCTGACGCTCAAAGCAACCCAGAACTACTCTGCTGGGCCATACGGAGGCTTGGCCGTAGCTCTGTTTCCACTGGGTGCGTAGACTTTTAAAAGGATTTTCTTTCTGTTGTTTAAAAGTCTTGAATCTCCAGCCTTGTGTTCCACAACCCCTTGTTATTCTTCACTGCCTAATCTGGAGCTTTTCTGTCTCTTTCTTGCACCCGTTCAGCCTTGCCATTTGTATCTGCGTTTTGGGATGTTAGTTGCTTTTGCTCGCTTTCAGCTGAGGAACAGTTCTTTCATTTGCCCCTGTGGGTTTGAAAAAACTCCTTTTCACTGGGAATGCTGCTCAGGTAAAACTTGAAAGGCCACAAGGAATCTGGTGATGTAGGTGAAAGCTGGGAAGGAAGTTTTCTCTATAGAAAACCTGCCTGGTCTCAGACTGCTTTTCTGTCTTCCCAGCTGCTCAGCAGCCTGGGCCCCAGGCTCTTGATTTCACCTGCTGCTGAAACCTAAGTTCCTGGGGCTTGCTGCGGAGTACAAAAGGTGTGCCCGGAGTTCTTTTTCCAATGTTAAAAATGTGCATTTTATTTTATTCTGAAAATACTAATTTTTCAGGATGTCTTTTTCCTAACCTTTGTTCCATATGGAATGAAAAAAATGTCTGAAATGTAGTATTACCAGTAAATAAAATTTTTGCCCTCTCTATCTCCTCCCAGAGATGGCTTGTTTGAAAAATGCTTTGCAGGAGGACCACCACTGTGTTTGTAGAGGACTTTGGGATAAATGTGCTTATAGATAAGCTGTGTTTAGAAACATATGGCTATTACCATCAGTATGACAGAAGGACTCATCAAAGTCACTTTACTCTCTACAACAGTGGCTAGAAAGGGAATCACTTTAGTAAAGCCTTGTTTAGTTATGTAAGCCTGCTGGCATGGTGATATATCATCTCAAATGCATACTCTTAAGGGCTTTTTTAACATAATTTTTTTCCTGATTCTCCACCTGTTGCTTACTTTATATTTCTGATACTTTTATAGTATTGAAAAACTCTTAATTGCTAACTGATTTACCCTCTGTTAGGGACTAAACAGGAAGCCTTTGGACTTCAAAGGGCATTTAGACTGCATTTGCTGCTTGGATGGGCCTTTTATGAAACTTTTCTTTTGCAGAGTTGTAGGACTACAGAAGAACAACATGGCTGATTTTACTCTTTTATTATTTTAATTTGTTTGCTTGGTTTAAGGTGCATGCAGGAGGACTATATACAATTTTAAGCGTGTTATATGCATCATTCATTCTTTTTCATTTTAACATAAAGGAACTGATTTTTTTCACTGACGTTTACGCTAGCGCAGTACATTTGTAGAAGGTACAGCTGGCCTTGTGGCATCTTACATTTCTGATAAAGGGTAAATGACCAATCAAGATTGCAGAGTAGTTAGCAGCCAAGAGTTGACACTTGAATGTTCCTCAGAGAAAACAATATTCTGACTCGGTAAGTCCACTCCCTGAAAACAGAAATAGTATACTAGAAATAGCACAGAGGACAGAAGAACAAAGCCAAAGATGTTTACTTAAAAACCCCCGGTTTTCCTTAATTACGTTTACTAGGATGGTGCTCAAAGGTTCACTAATTACAAAGACTGCATTGTGCAGTGTCCAAAACAAAGGTAAGAATAGCAGACATCTTTTTCCCCCAAAGGAGAGCAATTTCTCAATGATACTAATCTTTGAAGTATTTTGTAGGGGGAGCACAAAGTGCTTCTCTAGTTTCTTTTGTCATGTTATTAACCAAGAACATGCAATGTTGATGCAGTACAATGCACTACTGATGTAGTAAGTCTTTACTAGACAACTCGATGCACATGACACAGTGAGATGCCTCACTGTGCTATTTGCACTGGGCTTAGTTTATTCTTTCTTCAGTCAATGGCAAAACCTCCAGCAATATTGGTGAGGAGGTATCTGGGTACAAGTATCCAGCTCATATTTGCAGGATCAGAGAGTACAAGGTGAATAGAGATTAAATGACTAAATGGGGAAAGCAAGCAAACTGCTGAAGCTATAGAAATAGAGGTTAAAGAGTTAATCGTGTTAGTACTGTAAAAGGTAGTCTTCTGACAACTCCAGGAGATGGCTACATATGTTTTTATTTAGATAGACTATAATTATATAGACTTCCAACTGTTCAGGCATTTTGATCCTTTTGTAACTTGTGATGTAGATAATTCTATTTAAAAAATAGGATGAAAGGTTAAGTGAGAGAAAATGAGATGGCTGGGTTGTTTATCTGTCCCACCCCAAAAAGAAGAATGAGTGACCTTGATTTAGATACTGTAAGTGAACTGGAAAAGCTGGGTAAACTTTATGCCTGTGGGCCATAGTACTTTGCTAACTAAACCATTTCTGCACATGGGAGTGGTTCTTAGTTGGTTCCACCCTGTCTGCAGCTGACGTGTGTCATCCTATTTTAGAAATTTAATCTGGGGTAGGTACATTAGTAACCTGAGCAGACAAATGCCACAGCCATAACCATTAATTTGGGATACAGGCAGAGCTAATTGCTTATGAATAAAATGGAAATGCCTAACCCATCTGTGTATAATTTCCATTATTTATTACAGACTCCCAGCAGCAATGATTTCTTGCTACAGGAACATGTTTTTAAAGTCAACCTAGTTCTTAATCACTCATTTTCCTTTTCAAAACTGTGGTCCTCTGGTAATTAAAGACGGGACATCAGAGTTTCTTAATCAGTATCTATTGATAATGTGACAAGGAATTTGAGTGCAAGGCAGTGTGAGACTATTTAGTCCAGATTTGGAATATCTACTGCGGTTATTAACAGGAATGCTTGCGTTCCTTCCCCAAAATTTGGATTTTGGCATAATAAGAATTATTTGTCAAAATAATGTGGTTGTTGAAGTAGTCCTAGGCATTTTTATCATGTACCATGTCATGGGGAGAGACACAGGACGTTTTCTCTGTGTGTGTGTTCTGGAAATACTAGTGGCATAAAAATTGTTATGCATAAATCTGGATTATTTTTGTTGCTTTGCTATGGAGAAAAGTAGCTGTCTAGGTATATTGAGTGTCTATGGAAATGTGCGTACTTGGGTATTCAGTGCTGAGGGCAACCTTTTCCTAATCCTGACAAGGAAAGAATCTGGAATATTCCAAACAGTTTATTTTGTCCTTTGGGCTAATCACATAAAACGTGTGCCACGTTCCAGCTAAAAGCTACATGGCGTATTTATTTAAAATAGACGTGTCGGATAAAAGGGTGAGTTTCACACACTTCTCTCCCTGTGTTTTGGACTAACACTGCTTCTGTTACACTAGTAAAGGTATCTCCATCTTTTTTGAGACAATTATTCCTGAAGAGGGAATAGTGCAATTTCATTTTTTTCTTTCTGTGTCATATTCAGAGTCATCCCTAACAGGGAAGGGCAGGCAGTTGTACTGCTTTGGTTGGAGGGCAATCTTTGCAGGAGCTGAGGCAAATCGAGGAGGCTCTCATCTTTTGTGCAAGAAGAGAGGTGACACATACTCTTATTTTTTTACAGGATTGCTCTATGCTCAGGTCTATTGCTCTGTCCTGAGGGCTGTTTCTGAGGCCTTCACTGAGGAAAACCAGCATGTGCCCAAGCTGATTTCTGTTTAGCAAGGCATTCAGCTGTGTTCTTTTGTCTCATTGAAGTCATCAGAATTAAGTATAGATCTTAGTGCATTGTGGAATTGACTCTTCCACTGTTTTTTCACTAAAGATGTGTTTAACAGTGTATAGCAGCGTGGAGCCTTGCTTTAGGGAAAGACACGTTTTCATTAGCGAAATAAAGTAATAGTTAATAAAGAGATTCAGAATACTGCTGGTAAGTGTACTGTATGTGCACAAAGTTGAAACAAAGCAGAACTAGGGGAATTTTGGGTATTTCTTTTGCCACTAGTTGATTTGCTTTGTTTAGGAGAGAATTTAATGGAAGAAATTGGCATGAAAATAATTGAAACCAGCGGTATTCTTTTGCCTTCAGGAAAGGACGGTTACACAAGTTGTGCTTCTTAGACAAGACCTTGAAGGATGCAAACAGAATAGCAAAGGAAAAGGAACCTGAAGAATCAGTGCAAATGTTGTTTGTTCAAGTGCAGCGATGGTTATCTGGCTGTAGCTCCATTTTCACAACTTCCATCTCTGTTTTAGACAGTGTTTTGATGCTCGCTGAGACAGCTGAGCCTGCAGACAAAATTGTCAGAGTGCAGAAACAGCTCAAAAGTCACTTCTGTTAAGAGGCTCCCCTCATGTTCATCTGTGCATTTCCTTGTGCTCATCCCACTCTTCACTGTCTCCCCAGGAGAGACAGATGAAGCACCTTTATAGGAGCTGTCTTCCACACATAAGGCTATATTGACCCCTAGTGTAACTCCATCAGAGTAAGCAGTTACATCAGAGATTTTTTTTTCCTCTGACTCAAATCCAAAAGATACAGAGAGAGATTAGTAGTTAGCTTTGGAGTGGAAGGTCAGATGCAGCTCCCTCCCTCGCTTCTTAATCCATAAGCATTTTGCCAAGAGCATCACTAAAAGCACAGCTGGTTTCTACCAATGTTTTGCTTGGTTTTACCATTTGCTTGTCAGCTCTGGAACTTTCATTTCAAAAAATGTTTAACACATAGCTTTGGGGAATCATGTATTTGAAAGTAAGATGCAAATAATAAATTGCTGCCGTATTTTCAAAGTTGGTGGTCTGTGTTGTCTATAAAATTGGAGGATGAATCACAATGGATGCATTCCAGTTTACCTTCTGGGGTATGTTTTACTGATAAATACTATGAGCATTCCCTTGACTTTTGGTGAAGATTTTCTTTCTCTAGTATGTTTAATTGTTAGAACTGTTTACAAGATGAAGGAGATGAGTCACTTTCAGGGCCGATGCTTGTCCACTGGCCCAGCTGTATCTGGAATGAATGCAGAACTGTAGAAAGGTAATTATATATAAGGAGTTGGTATGTTCACCTCAGTTACATAAGCCTCTGGACAAGCATTTTAGTTGAAATGGATGAAGTTACTCCAGTTATTATTTTCCTGATTTCTGTTGCAGTTGAATGAAAAGCTTTCGTATTCAAAACCAAAACCTTCATACCATTTAGAAAAGATGTCTTTAATGAGTGACTTCTCACGCAAGAGAACTCTGTAGATGTTGAGTAAAGAAAAGCAGGCTTGAAAATCTCAGTTGTTGTTGGAAAGCAATGCCCTTGGTTATTTTCATACTGAATTTGCAGAAGAGTCTTCTACAGGTTTATAATTGTCTGGGATTTCTTTTTTGAAAGTGAAACAGCATATTGCTTGCAAATGCTTTGCAGTTGTTGGAAGTTTGTGCTCCCATTTTGGCAACCAGTTAGAAAAGATGAGACAGTTTTAAAGATTGCTCGAAAAAATCCGTGTTAATATGAGAGGTTGATATCTGTAACTGGACTTGAAAACTGGCTACAACACTGGAAATTTCAGCTCTTTGGAGAAAAAAAACTAATGAGGGATTTGGGGGCAAAAAAATCTTGTTTGATCTATTACACAATTTTTTGCAAGGTGCTGTCAGAAGTAGAAAGGTAGCTGGAATCATGTTGTCCTTTCAGTCAATGAATGGGTGCAGCTGTTTGTGAAAATGCATTTCCAAGCTATATGCATACCTTTAAGGCTGAGTGAAACCTTATCTGTATCACAGGGACATTTAAGGATAAAGTAAGAAGCTGTCTAAAAGCAGGTTGTTTGATGAAAGAGTGGTGATTGCCTGTTGTGAGTTATATTGAGTTTTTAAGACATATTTCTAGTTGAATTGCTTGTGTTTATAAAGTCTCTAGTTGGTTCGTGGCTTTATATATAATATACATACACTGCACAACATGTGTTGATCGTAAGGCCCACCTCCTACAACTACATCATCAATACTTTTAGTAACATCCCCACTACCTGGTAGCATGGGTTTCGGTATCCTAAATATTAATCTGTTCAGCAACATTAGTACAATAAATATCTACACTAATTGGTAACGTGTTGGATTTAGCCAGAGGGTTGTGGCAGAGAGACGTGTGAGGCTGATAAATCTGTTGGGCAGGTACAAACTTGGTAAATGTTTGTGCTAAGTGGTATAAATAAGACAGTTATCTCTGATTTGGGGATCACTGCTTTAGGTTCTACAGCTTATAGCTCTGTGTGGCTGCAGAGAGGTAGGCCAATGTTTTTTCTTCTTCCTTTGGCATATACCCAGCTTTGATAGAAAGCGATTTAAAGAAAGAAGATTCTTTGCCAATATCCTTCATGTTTTTCAGTGTTATGTGCTGCAACAACAAGTGAATGTGGTCTTAAAAGTCACTTTTGTGTAAGTTTCATGTTGTCTCTTTCCATACAAATGGACCTGTTTTGGGATGCATAAACACCACCAATGGCAGTTTCTTTTTCAATTAAACCAACAAACTGACCGTGCATTTCTTTCTCACTGCGGTAAAGCTGTGGGTTCTCTGCAAGCACTTTTCCCTCCGACAGGGTGCAATAATTCTGCTGTTCCCTGTTGTTAGTACTGCCACATTTGCATGATAATGGATCTCATGGATATCCCTCCGCTGCCTATGCACTGGCCTATTGTGAAGTTAATGCTGAGATCTGCCGCCCGCTCCACAGGGTGCAGGGAATGAAAACCTCTTTCCCTGGGCACCTCAGCACCCCGATAGAGCATGGCCTCTAACAGAGGAGCGAATGCCTACCAGTAGTTCAGTTTCATGGCTGCATGTGGGTGATGCCTACAGCCACATACACGTTCTTTATGCCTGGCTAAATTTAATCTGTTAAGAAATACGTTGTGTGTTTCAACAAACAGAAGAAACATAAGTAACAATAGCTTTTACACAAATTTGTATTGTTACGTGTTAAAGGTTATAAATGGTCTAGCAGGATCTGACTATGGAGTTGTATCTTTAGAAGAACAAGGATCTCTGAGAGGATGCTAAAGATCAGGAAACTTTTTCACAGCAGACAAAGTCTTTAAAGAAATTAGGGTAGTGTACAGTGTTTTGTAGTACTTGTCGCACTACTGAGTATTTTAAAATTGATTGATGCTTATCACTCAAATATAAAGTGGCTGGTCCAGTGCACTGGCCACTCAGGTGGTTGCTGGAATAAGGGTAGGATACTTAAAGTCTGAGCGCTGCCAGCCCTTACAGGCTGGGGAGACCAGGTTGAAGCATAGATTAGTCCGCTGCTGATGACTTTCCAGGCAGTAACAGAGACCTTGGCAGACATGATGAAAGAAATGTTCCTTCACTGTAGCTGCAGAGATAAAGCTTCTGATTTTCTAAACCACATGGAGCTATTTGAAATTTTATTACTCATGTTTTCAGACCAGGTAATCACCTGTTCTCTGCTTATGAATTTTCTAACCTACTAACAGGTGTAATGAGGTCTGTGGCCGTTTGTATGTCCCAAATATAATAAATAGTATACTTGGCAGCTGTCATAGGGAAATTTGTATTCCGGAAATCCTTTACTGGGAGAATGTTTCCCTTCACAGAAATTGGTGACATTATTAGTATGAGTGAAAATTACTTCAAGGAATAAAAAGTCTGCAAACTCTATCTCCAGATTCTACCCAATAGATAAGAAATGCATGTTTCCTAAAAAAAAAAAAAGTGAGTTAGGCAACCCTTCTATGGTTTGAAAGACATCAGTTCATTTTTGCTATATGTATCAAGTGGAAGAATTTATTTTGTTTCATTTAAAAGCTAATATTCAATGCAACAGCATCCTGTCTCACTGGAGACAGGGAGTAGGTATGGGATGAAATTTGCTTCACTCAGAATTTGTCACTAGTTTCTCTAGACCAGGATTTTCTCTGAGCTTTGTAACCTCATCCGTCATTTGAATGGGAGGAGGGTTGGTTTCTATTAGTAACTATCATTCAGCCTCAGCTGCCAGTTAATAAGTTTGCCAGTTCTATGAAATGAGTGAAAATATTTGAGGACATTGGTTAACTGAAGAAGTCAGTGAACCCTAAAATGAATTAGTATCTTAGCTACGAATTCAAATTTAATAGCTCCATTTGAAAGGCCTTTTGTGTAGTAAAAGATAAGCTTATGGCTTTGTGTTGTGTCCTTGCTCGTGTAAGCTCTGAATAAACTGTCTGGTTTTAACTACATGTTCATCAACTGATAGGCTATTCTGGAAAAGATATCTACAGCTTTGTGTAATCGTATCAAGAAAACTGAAAAATATCAGAAGACAACTGTTCAGAGCCAGCTTTAAATCTATTAACATCAAATAACCAGTATGTGACATTCCTGCTGCTGTAGTGTTTGGAGGCCAGTCATTTCCGTGAAACTGTAAGAAGAATAAGGTGGTACTCAGGATGGGAAAAGGGCTTAAAATCTGCCTTTACATGTGGTTTATGAGCTAGTATTTAAACTCTACAGATTCTTACTTCTGAATGTGTTCTTTACACTCTAATCTTGTTAGAGTCAATGAAAAACGCTTTTCCAGACTTGTCACAATTTTACATCATATTTTAATGTAGCAAATCATAGGAGAAATTTGCAGGTGTAGGAAGTGGAGACCTTGAGGACAGTTTCCACCAACTGTATTTCATGAGGTCTAGACACTTTTGATGCTAATGGCTGGAACTGGACTGGATGGGAAGGTGATGCTTTGGCATGAAATGCTTTAGCAACAAAAGAAAAGTGGCGGTTACTGAGTCCTTTCTCATACTGTGACTGGCCACTGTGTTGTATCAATCTCCATTGAAAGGAATTACCTGTTCATCAAAATTAAGTCTCTTGCCTTTATAACTGGATGTTGCCCTCTGCTTAAAAGCTTAATTTCTCCTGCATATGTTTACGGAAGCTTATACAAACTTGCTTTTGTGCCAGCATTGTCCTTTCCACTAACTAGTTGGTATAAGTCAACCCAGTGTTCCATCCCTGACAGTCACCCATAGTGCTGGTTTAAATACTCTTACCACAAAGAAATCTTCCTGTTGACGTACATTCTCGGTTACTGGCAGTCAGAGCTGTGAAATGCTCCTAAGCAGCAGAGTGGTATCCAGAACACTGTTTAAATAAAGTTCGTTCACTTCTCTGGCATTTACCTTTCTGATGAATGCATAGATGACCATTGTATCACCCCCACGTCTACATTTTGCTGGCCCGAATAAATCGTGCTCTGTAGCAGGAAGGCTCTTAAATCATGCATTTATAATCAGAGGGATTTTCAACCTCTGTGCCTATGGAGAGTTCACCTTTCTTGAAAGTAAGTTACAAAAACTATGCACTGTATTCCAGGTAAAGTTCTACTCATGCTTGTACTACTCATGTCATTAATATCTCTATCGTCACTTTTTCCTTTGGATGGGTGTACAGCTATAAGGCAGTTTGCTTAGAGGCTTGTATCATCCTTCTGTTTGGTAGTTACTCAGGACTTTCTCTTCATCTGCTGCTTCCCGTTGATTACACAGCCCCCAGTTTGGAAAAAAAAAAACCCAACCTATTATTAGTTCTAGGCTTCACCGAGCTCTTAATACTATTAATAAACCTGAGCACACAGGGCAAGTCAAGATTTGGGGAACCTCACTAAGAAACAAGTTGAAATGAGTTCAGATGCTTCCTATTCTTCATGGGGGAAAATGTATTTGTATTTTAATTTTATCTGATGTTTTGCTGACATTATTAGTTTTATTCTCACCTGTTCAATATTTCACTGCTAAACAAATCCCACCAGCTGTTTTCATACAGTCTAGCTGGCAAGACTGTCAGTTTATTTCTGCACCGTGACACCTCGTGTTAGGAAGAATTACTGAATCCATTTGCTGCATCATGCTGTCTTTGGTGGGTCACACTGCCATTTCTGAGTGCAGAAATCGCTGTGTAGTTTATAACTTTTTTCAAGGATTTTTAGCCTTGACAAAATTCTTTCATGTCAGTAAGGCAACTATGTATTAACACATGCATAGCAAAGCAGAATCTGCTGATTTCAGAGGGAGGAGTTGAACATGTGAATGTTTTCAGAATTGGGCTCTAAATTCTGTAATACAACAACCAAAAGAATAATAGACAAAGAAAATATTATAATGAAAGTAATTCCTGAGAGCCATGAAGGCTAAAAAGAGTAAGGTTAACACAGCAGCATTACGCAGCTCGTGAAGTAAACAGAGATATTACATTTCACTAGTTTTTTCACTGTGAAATTTTACAAGTGTGTCTGAATGTGTGGTACTGTAAATACAATTAGCACATAATAGGATCCTAAGCTATATGAAAGACGGTTATTTGAAGATTCCAGAAGTTTTTGTTATGCTCCATTTCCAGCTTTTGATTAAGAAGTTTCTTGTCAGGATTTTGCTCTGGACTGGAGCAGTCCTTAACTGCAGTTGGGAAGTAACTGGAAATATATCCTCGTGAAAAAATTTTCATCCCTGCCGTATCTCTTTATGCGAGTCTGAGATTCTTTCACCTTCTGTGTTATCACCATCAACTTTTTTTCGTCATCATCTTTTTTTCCTCTTTCATCATGGGCCTGCTTTTTATTTGGTGTACGTTACGTTCTCCAGTTTTGCATGCTGGCATTCCTTAGAATCCATTCTTTTCTAAAAGTTTCCAATTTATTTTGCCATTACTGCCACTGCTACTTTTAACTTTCTCATGTTAAAAATGGTATTTTTAACCTTTCTGCTGTCCTTTCCCAAAACGTGTCCTCATCACATTCCTCTGCTGGCTTGTGGGTTCATCCTCCTGCCTGATTGAAATCATTGTCTTCAGCCAATAGATTTCAAGTCTTCTGCAGCTGACCCTTTGATAAAGAGCAGAAGTTTTGAGGGAAATTTGGGCCCCAGCTCATGCGCCTCAGCTGTGCTTCCTGGAAACCTCCCACTGAAGTCCTGTGTTAGACGGTTTACTCTTGCCTGTGCTGCAGGTACAATTCTCTTTGGATTTGCAGGCAAGGCCTTGAAGATCATTTGCAGCTATTCTGTGGTCCTGTGTGTTGCTCTAGAGAAGCTGGAATGAACGTGAGCCTGGGACACCTCCTATGGCATCACAGCTGTTAGGTTTCTTTACTCTCTTTGGCTCCACTCCAGAACAAGCTGAAGTCAATGGAAAGATTCGAATGGCACTCCATCTGAATGAATCAACTGTGCATAAATGCTTGATGGAGGTACACCAGAAGCAGGAAAGTAAAATTGTTCTTATGCTGACTCTTGGTTTTGAATGTATTTTAAAAATAATTTCTCACCATATCAATACTTCTTAAATAAAGTGGTATTTCCTAAATTGAAATGCTAATGATTCTTATGTAAGCCCAAAATAACTCAATTAAAATCAGCATGTGTGTTAGTTTATGTTATGGCTATTTAAATCTCAGAGAATGTATTTTTTTAACAGTGCTACTATTTTATGTTTATTTTTTCTGTTTTGAAAACTTTGGTCTGCTTCTAGCCAATGGTATTAAAATATTTTAATTAGTTTCTGTTATAATGGTGATGCTTACCACTATAACTAGTGCTCTTATTTCTTCAATTCTTAATGTTTCTGAGGAGCCGTATTTGTCAGTCTGAAATATATCTGAGAGCCATTGGGAAAATTTCTTCCCTGCATACGTACACAGAACAAGCATGAAGGACTCATGCTTACATGTTCAGATTACAGTCTATAAAAGTTTGAATGACCTATGCATTCATACATTTGAATGGAAAAACGTATTAAACCTTTTCAGATGAGAACACTGTGCTGTAGAATCTTATATGCAGCCTTTAGACTTGTATTCATAAATATTATGCACATGGCTGTTTGCTATTTAAGTAGCCCTGGAGTGTCTGATGTCAGCTACTTCCCCTAAGTAAAATACTTAGGACATGTAACATCTGGTTTGGAGCCAACTGGCTTTCGTTTGCTTCCTTTTCAAATGCTTTCATTCAGAAGTGAGCAAAAATACTCCTCACGCTCTGAAAAGGAACCTAGAAATATATTGTGAACACAATTTTACACAAAATAGGGACACATTTTCAGTTTTTAATAAACCTCAGTAAGAGTTTGATCCAGCTCCAAATAAATTCAATGGAAAGATTTCTTTTTACTTCAGTGGGATTTTCACTAGAACCATATTTGCTCACCCACAGCACTGTGGGGAGCAGCATGAGCAGCGGGGATGGAAAGAATCATTGCTTTTCGTCCTGTCCTCTGCAACCAGGGCGACCTGATTGCCACCAGAGATGAGGGATTTCTAACAAGGCGAACTTCAGTGATCTGAGACAGCAACTGTTGCAAGGCAGTGACCTTGGAGGAATTGAGACCGATGAAAAACAGCTTCTTTGCCATTACCCGCTCTTAGCGGCAAGCAGAATTAACAAAACCACATGACCTAAAGGCTCATGCAAGTCACTGTTGGAATGAAGAACAATCTGGAGAAGAAACTAATTGGAAGTTGAAATCTTTGAGGTATTTAAGGTTGAATAAATGTCTGGGAAGACACAATCTGATACCCTGGAAGCATAAAGCTATGTGCTAAGAGTGTAAATGAAGGTTAAGTGTCCAGAATAGAGGTGTACACTGGCTAGCAATGAGTCCAAATTTCCACTGCAAAATATGCATATAATAATGGCAAAAGGTGTGTCTCTGTGTGCTTCACACTCAAGTCTTCTTAGAACCAGATCATGAAGTCTTAACAATATTTGTGGTCAAAAATGACCTGTCAGAAGTGTGTCTGTTAAGACAGGGACCAGTTTTTATGTAGAGCCCTTGCTAATGTACATTGCAGACTCAAGTTCACGCTGATCTTTCCTTGTCTGAGCAGACATTTTGGAGATGCTCTTACAGCCTATTATATAACCTCTAGATACAATTTTTCTGCTGCATTAAGCTTACTTTTCTTTCCTGCTGCCTAGGGTCTGAACAGCCTGCATTGGGTTTCCTGTTGTGATGCCTCTCTTGCAATGTATCACTTTTTCTTTCTTCTGCTCAAGTATTGTGTTAGATCCTACCATAGGATGTTAATGAGTAGTCCAAGAGCCCCATATCTGATGGAGTCTCATCTGAACAAAACTGCCAAAAAGTCTGCAAAAATACTGTTTGCTTGGTTTTTTTATACTTGATGCCTCTTAGAATTGCTTGAAGGTTGTTCTATTAATACAGCAAGAGATAAAGCCCTTCAGGCTAGGGAAGCACGGGAGGCTGGATTTAAGGCTTTTTGTTAGCAGCTGTTGATTCTAAGCTGCCTTAAAACCAGACATGTTCAGTTTAGCAAAACTGTGCGAGTGACAGTACAGAGGGTTTTTTATTTACCTTTAGCAGAAAACTTCAGTGATGTCAGACTAGTTACTTTCTTTGAGAAAGCTGATGTGAAGAAGTTCAAAAGTACATGAGAAACCTGCGTGAATTGCCTTTCGTTTTTCACGTTCCTCACCGACAGATGTCAGGAAATTTTAAAGGCTTTAAAAACATGCTCTGTGAATGCTTTTAGTGAGGAAATGTTCAGTTCCAGTCTGAACTTGTTTCAGAACTTAGCTTGGTCACCTTGATATAAGGAGCTTAAATGTTTATTCCATTCAGAGTTCCAAACCCTAGGGACCGTAACTGAGCATACCTGACAGCAAAAGACAGTTTCCTTAGAGAGAGGTGTTCTTAGTGAGTAGCTAAATTGAACTTTTTTTCCAGAACTGTCACGATGTTGTCAGTAGTGTTGCAGGGCTTTTGGCAGCCCAGTAGTTCAAGCCTGTTGAGTGTGCGAGGGAGTGAGTCAAACTCTCTAAACTAATCTCATGTAGTTGGCTTTCATGTACTGTCACAATCTATATTAGCTGGGAATAAAGTTTGTGATATAGGGACTTCAGATTTACATAAGTATATTGTAATTATTCTTGAAATAACTACTGCCAGTGCAGCAGATTCAGACAATATTTTCAGATTAAATCCAAATCCATGGTGGTTTCCTATTGTCTTCCTTGCACGTCTATTCTTAGTTAAAAATGCCAGCTCCTCTCATCCAGCAGTTTCTCTGTTCTTCTGGCTCAGGGGGTACAGCTTCTTGCTCTTAGAAATGTGCAAGGATCACAAGGTTAAATTTGTCTTGGTAGTTCTCACTGATGTAGAGATACTTGAGCATGCAGGATGGCTGAGGCACAACTTCTAATTATTGTTTGTGATCCTAGTCTAATAGTGTACTGAGTATCCAAAACATCATCTAGTTTTATGGGTTTTGGTAGCCCTAGAAAGCACTCCTCACCCTGCAGAACAGCATCAACTTGTGTAAATTCACTTGTTCTCAAAGGATTTCTAAACCAAATTTTTCTGTCTATTTGGTGATTCTGAAAATGACCCAATTATGGAGAATTTAAAGTGTAACTATATTTTGCCACAAATTCACATGTAACATAGGTGAAAAGTGCTGAAACAAACATTTTAATTAAAGAAGATCTTCAGCTGACAAATAGTTACGACATTCAATTTCCTTCTTTCTTTTTATTTTTTTAATAGGGTGGAAAGAAGTCTTACAGTGGGCCGTGTGGGGGTCGTGACTGCAGCACTGGATGCAAATGTTTTCCAGAGAAGGGTGCACGGGTAAGTTTGTTTTCACTAATACAACTAGTCCTTGTGTCTCTTATCAATCTTGTTATAAATAAATAAATAAAACTGAAGTTAACACACATAATTCTCAATCTAATGACCTCACAAAACAAGAAAGATGATGAAGACCAGCTGCATTTCAAATGTCCCTGGCCAAGATTTCAAAAGCTGTTCTAAAGGTTTACAAGTTGCTAGCTTTGCAATGAGTCTTCCATAGAATCTCATTTCTTTGTTATCTGAGCCCCAATTCAAAAAAATCAGATGGTTTTTAAGTAGATTACAACAATTAAAAAGGACAATCAAGGTAGTGTGGCCTTCCAGTACAGATTTTCCCCAGTCCTTATTGTAATAGCTTCTGTTTGTTTGTGGAAGTGTTTTTGACTTTGGTGTTTGTTTGTGAAGGAACAGTAACTCCAAATTAATCTAAGCATTCCCCTTTGAGAAAATCTTTTGTTTAGCTAAAGCCTTTCTCTCTGAAGTTGGCATTTAAGCAACCAAATGTTTAAGCAAGTTTTCTGTTAAAATCTTTAATTTCTTTTGCTTGTATGAAAAGGTTATAACTTTTATCTCAATGCAGTGGGCCATGTCTTATCTTAGGGTAATGCAGAGCTGCTGATTTCACTCTGCCTTCAATTACAATGTCCAGACACCATCTACTTAATATTTTCTCTTAAGGTCTCTAAATTGTTTTAGCATGTATCAAAATGAATCTCGTAGATTTTGCTTACAGAGATTAAAGGAGGAAAGAGCTGCATTGTAGGTACTTGAAGAATTAACTTGGAAGGATTTAAGGAGAAGAGAAATAATACTAGTTGTCTTGATTAATAAAGTAGCTACTCTTGCTGACATAATATTGAAAGGTGATTCTTGCGGGAAAACAAAAGAAATTAAGTCTTATTAGCAAGTGAGCAATCCTGATTTTTTTACTATGTATTTCAATGACACAGTATGGGTAAATTCAAGAAATCACTTTCTAGGACTGGACTCAGGAATTGTTGCTATTTAGGAATGACCCTCAACATGGGCTTAAATATTTCAGTAATTGCAGACAGACCTGAGCATGAATTCTTAATTGATAACTGTTGCTGTGTTTGCTCTGGAAGTATAAAAATTCTTTCAAATCATCATGTGGCAGAGTGAAAACATGTCTAAATAGATAAGCAGAAGAACTTTGCAAGGAAGTTCTCAACATAACCTAGAATATGAGCTGAAGCTAATTCCTCAACACCTTTTGTGATTAGATACGGTAAGGGACAGACCTAGTTTGGTTCTGGAACACAATATCCTGTAAATGCTTTGACCTTTGGATAGCAGTGAGCATCATTCTTCTGTGTCTTTACATTCCTGGGGTTCAACTTGATTGTTTGAACTGGCCGCAACACTGTTGACCTTGCAGTTTGAGCTCTTGGCATCTCTTTTGTTAAGATGTCACAAAGATTTTAGGCTGTTTTCATTGCTGACCTGAGAACTCATTTGGCTTTTAGCTTGTTTCTTATGTGACCTGTATTGGTAGGCATTTTCAGTCTTTCAAACACATGTTCCATCCTACCAAGACCTGTCTGTGGAGTAAACTGTCTGCTAGAAGTGGTAATCTTTCCCTTTTACAACACTATTTCCATCAAGCCATCCTGAGCCCTGCTGACACCTTCTTGGACATCTGCAGGCAGCTACTGGAGTCCTGCCATGCCAGAGGATAAGGAGGTGACTGGCTAAACTGGGAAACGGGATGGTATGATTACATATCCTACAGCACAGCTTGTTTCTTGGAGGAGACTATACAGCCTGAGGCAAATTCCTTGGCTTCCTGCCTGGCTTCTCCTTCATTACTGCAAAACCTTTGAGTTCAGGACAGGCAAATGGGAGATGGGACTTTGCCAATGCCCTGAATCTATATTTTGTTTAAAAAAATGTTTCAGCTGTCAATTTTGCACAATTAACCAGATCAGAATAAAGCTAAGCTTTCTTTTTGAAAGAAAGAAATAGCTAAAATGCACACGAAAAATGACAATAAGCTGACAGCTCAACAGAAATAATACAGGCAGTGTCCTTAAATGTCCTCCTCCCTGGGTGCAATTCTGATCAGAACAAGTGGTGATGAACTTGTTTCTTACAAGATACTTTAAAAAATTTATTTAGGCAATCAAAATGTCAAAAGTACCTAAGATCCACTGCCTAATTAGTGAAAAATATTTCTAGAAAAGAGACGTAGGCATGTAGAACCCCCATGTCCCCATGTTCTTGCTATAGACTGTTGGTGGATATGCAAGCTATAAAAACCAATGCAAAGAAGTATAATCTCCATATCTTTAAGAAGGAGCTTGGTAGAAGACTAATCTCTATAAAGTGAGTCAGCTCTTTCTGGAATAGATTGAGATTCTTTTTAGAAGGAAGGGTGGTACAGTGTTTGTCTAGCAGCCACTTAGGCAGTTCTTCTAGCAGAGTAGTAAGGTACATCTACCATTTCTGTTAGTTGTCACGATGGCTTGCATTGCCATGATGCTAGCTGGTAGTCATTTTAGGCTGTTCAGTGAAGTTTGGTGTGATCCAACTTACTGTGAAGTCTGCACAAGAAGAAATCTATTATGGAAGCATCCTTCATCTTAGCCAGTGATTCAGAATTGGTCCTCATACCTAATTATAAGTTAATAAAAAAGCCTGGCTCCGTGTAATTCAATGGCAAAATTTGATGCAGCCATTCTTCCCTCTTTATCAGTTCTTTACTTGTAAAGATTATTGGGTAACAATCCAGTGATTTGTGCAGAAGTCCAGTTCTTAGTGCAGAGGTGTTACTTTTGCTGAAAGGTCCCAGCTGGGACCTTTTCTGGAGATTTTCTCTGAGGTCAAATGAAAAGATTAAACTGAGTTTGTGGCTTTTACTACTTAAGTGCACAAGAAGATATCTAGTTAAGCTTACATGTCATATGACAGTTTAAGAGTAAATGTAATAGCAGGAGAAGCCCACCAAACTGTTTTGGCCATGTTATAAATCTAGGAATTTTGGGTATAGTTGTTTAGTTCCCCTAAACCGCATTGCTGGAACTTTTGCTGACTTTAATATGAAATCTAACGTAATGCTGTGCAAAGAAAATGCCAGGTAGCATCACAGGGGATATGAGAACCCCTAGCTACAGCTGGAGTCTTTAGGTGAATGTGTGTGACTACTAAATCTCTTTGTCCCTGCTCCTGTTCTTCTGGCCAGTTGAGATACCAGCCATCAAACTAGTACAGCGAGGCAATTTTAAAAGTAAGTCTACTGTGATAGTAGAGGTACCAAAATGTACTCTGGTGCATGCAATCCTTTTGAGAAGGGAGGTGTTCTGAACACAAACTTACACTTACATACAGTCCTCTTTCAGAACAACAACTGATGGGTAGAAAAAGCACTTTGTATTAAACTGTGAAGCACCAGATGGAAGATGGAAAAAACAACCGTATTAAATTATAATGTAAATGAGGAATGTAAATTCTGATGCTCGTCTCTATCTAGTGAAAGGCTGGATTTCTAATATGTATAGTTGCAGTGCAGGGGAGTGATCTACAGCTACAAAATTTTGGGGACTATCAGGAGAAATTATTGTATTTAAAAAATTGATTTTTAGTCCCCTTTCTCGCTATTTCATCAACAGTTTATGGGCAGGGATTATGCCCTTGGAAAATTTCATGCTGTGTTGATGGCTGTCTTGCTAAGAAATGCACTGCAGATAAGTCAGCAGTAACAAGGAGGGCGTTTTCCCTATTTGCAGAGTTTCAAGAAGCACTCAATAGTAGACAGCCTGCACCATTTCATCTCTGCAGCTCATTTTGCATTCGTTTATGGTAGTGTTGGCTTTTTTGTTTTTATATACTGTCATCTACTTTCAAACACTCGCAAAGATAAACTAACAGGCTCAGTCCTTGTTGCATGTATACCTTCTCCTGATGCCTGTTCACTTATCTTGGAATTTATAACAATATTAAGGTTTGTTTTAAACTTTCCTTAACATGTGCTGGGGCTCTGCAGCTCATCCTAATCTTTCATTCTGTCTAACTCCTGTCCTCACCACCCCCACCAAATAAAGAATTTGAAGGAAAGAAAAGAAAATTAAGAAATTGTTTCCAAGACTCCACAAATTACTCAGCAGAGACTGTGTCCCAGGCAACTTTTACAGCTTAGAATTGCTGTAAATTGGGAGAACTTGATGTTACCAATTATATTTCATTTTTTCCTGTGATACGTGATCATGTCAAATACTGTGTATATTTCTTATGCATCATAAGTTCCTTAAAACCCATTAAACCTGAATTTCAGTTAGAAAACTATTAATGGCATTATAGAACATCTTTCCTGTCTCAGAAAAAATCCACACAGAGGCTATTTCTAGCAACTGGTGTGGTTGGAAAGAAGCGTATCTGTAGAATGAGGCAGTTGGTTCTGAGGCTATGGCGGACACTCTACACTAAATTGAGTCTGGTCCCATGTAAGTGAAGGACCACTGGAGTGCATCAGGTATCCTATGGAGCCTGTCTCCTGACCTAGCTGCATTCAAAAGAAATCCTATTTATATACTGCAAGACTACAGTGCAATGTGAAGCAAAGCAAAGCACGGTTAAGTAGGAGGGATTGAGTAAGATTGAGAAATTTTGCTAAAAAATGCAATCGCTGTCTGAATTAAAGGCTAGTGTACCCAGAGATACATGAGATTCCACAGGTTTTCTCTGAAGTTAATAAGATGATAGTAAGTGTAGTGTAAATTATCTGTTGGCAATTAAAGAGTTTTTGCTAGAATTAATGCAGATCAAACAAGCTAGAAAAGATAGACAGATCCCCAACATCCATGCACTGGACAGCATAACCTGAGGTCAGAACTTTGGATGATTTAATCTAATTGTTATCTAGCATAAACTAATGTCGCATTGGCAAGAGACCTTAGATTAACTTTTGTCTGGAACTAATCCCCTCAACTTAATACTGGGTGTACGAAGTGCCTCTCTTGTGATAATTAGTTGAAGATTGGTTGACATTTCTTTGCTATGAAATTGTAATAATTACAACTTCTGTTTTTTAATAATGTTTGCTGAATTCTGCTTTCGCCGGTTAAACACTCTAATTGGAACAGTTTAGGGATTTCCTGATGAAACACAGTTTCTTTGAAAGTGTCAAATCAACAAAATAGTTTTTTTGTTTTTGCAAACATATTTGTTGGAGACAATATTCGGTTAAGCTGTTGGTTCAAACTTCTCTCTGTTTCTATGGGGCTTCCTACTACCTTGCTTGACAAGCACTGTAGGACATAGCGATGCCATGTTGGCATTCGTGGCCTGCAGGCTGGCCGGCTGTACCAATTAAAATCGAACTAGATTATGAGATGTTGACATTTCCTTCAAAGTAACAGTGCCAAGATATGACCATTGAATGTTGTCTTAGCATACTAACTGTGAATAATCAGCCTGGTAGAGGTAATACTGGGATCATTATATAGTTATTTTTATAAAGGTCTTTTCACGTCCAAGATAAGGAGGGATTATTGCATTACAGTAGTTCTTGAGAAATGTTGGCTGTTTAACAGTGGCCATTTAACAGTTGTAATCACTGGTTCTTGTGATATGTTTAAGCTTGGTCAAGCAAGACAGAAGCAAATACCAGTAAATTCATATACAGGAACATGTCATCGATCCTCTAGTTAGTGTGAGCTCAGAAAAGGAGGTTAGATAATTCAGGTGAGAATGAGATGTTGCTTAATTCTAGTGAGGAGTTCATCATCCAGTTTAAAACAGTCTGTGAAGCCATGCTTTCTGGCTTTCTCTCCTTGTTACCTACACCCAAAGATTTCTCTCCAGATTCCTTCGTCTTAGAATGTACAGCAAATTGTTTTTTTCCTGTTGCAAAAGAACCCAAAAGTTTGGACTAGACTACATGTATGTTTTGCCACAATTTCTGATTTCACCTCCAGGCTTCTCCAACTGTCGTTGTAGCTTCTTCCTTTCCACGTGCGTTGTAGGCAACCTCCAGTCCAACTACTGTGCTGTGGTCTCTGAAAATACTTTGTTAAAGTCTTGTATCCAAGCCTCAGGGGCTTGGACCTGGTAGATATGCTAGGCCTCAGTACTTTACACTCTTTTGGCTTTCACAGTTCCTCTCTTCTGTTTTTTTATTTATTCATTCACTGTCTCCAGATAGTGAGTGGTTTTCTTTTCCTCTCCCTCTGCCATGAGCTGTATGTCCCACCAGACCTGTACGAATGTTCTTACAAATGTCTCACTGTCACCTTAGATGCAACGCTGCCAGAAGCCAATGTCTTTTTTCAACTAAGTCCTCCTTTTCCTCCTATTCTCTTTGTTATTGTCAACACCAGCGTCTTTTCTGTCACTCAGCTGTCTTAGATGCCAACCTTGACTTGTCTCCGCCTGCCAGGTTATAACCAATTTCTGACGCTCTCTACAATATCTCTGTTTCCTTCCTGTCTACACATCAACAATTCGTGTCACTTTCTTCTGCCTACAGCAGAAGAAGCTATAGTGTCCTTCCTGACTGGTGTCTGGAAATACTGCTTATAAATTTTTGTCCTGACCTACTTTTCTGTGTCTTTTTATTGTCTTTTAGTTGTATCTGAAGATGAAAGATCTTGGAATTTTGTGTAGGTCTGCCTCATGTAAGAGACTTTATCAGCCTGTCCAATGTCTCTCCTTTCCTCATCCTTCTTTCTGTAGCAGCTGACTGTCTAGTATCTTGGGTTGGACTGTAAGGTGAACTGACTGCAGCGTAACTGAATGTGCACAGCACCTTAGGAAGGCAGGCAGGCTGGTGTCTACCAAGGCTTCTGAGCACTAGGAATCAGCCAGCAACCAGACCCTTCTCCTCCAAATGTGGATGTAAGAGCCATGCTCTTTTTTTGAACTATTTTGATGTGTTGCAGTTTTGACAATATTGCAGTACTTTCACCCTTAGTAAATAGTGGTCATGGAACATGTGTAAATGATGTCTAATTCTTGTTCAAATCCCCTTCTGGTTAAACAAATAAAATGCCATCATTTGGTTTGGGAAGAGGATTATCTATAATGTCGAGAAATGTTGACCATCTGTTCACTGTCATTAAGAAGTTTTGGCAATATTTTGAGAGAAAATGAGGTAATAGTTAAGTCAAACAACTTACATGCCAGCTGCTTTTTTTAACATCTGCCAAGATTTTTTTTTTAAGTAATAATTGCCAAATGCGGCATTAAGCAATTATTGTACATGTCCTCCTGACCCAACCTAAATACATTGAGCCTAGCTCTCTAATGAGAACCACACCGTATATTAACTAAAACAACATAAACAAAACAGATCTCCTTGCATCTGAAAGTATCCCTCATGCAACGGATATGAAGACCAAACCTGTTCATACGTACAGTCTTACATCATCTCTCATAATCGTGAGGACATTTGTGAAGATGTCTTGAGGGGACAGGCACCCATCTTATCTTACTGACAGACATCGTAGAATTCAGTAAGGGTGAACAACTGTGTTTAAGCAGGCTAACCGAGGAATCTGTGGTAGCAAATCATGTTTCCATGATTTGTTTTGCAGTTTAGCCAAAAGGACGTGTGCACTAAATGAGGCTAAATATATTCTAGGGAACATATCCCATTAAGAAGATTTCCACAGCTTTCTAAACTAACCAGAAACCGTAGCATTGCTGTATCACCAGGGTGGCTGAGGTGACTCTGTGACCTGAAACTGTTTCTAAATCTGCCTGCAAGGGCAGCATATTTTGTAATTGCAGTGGGGACCTGTGTTTACTTTTGAAATCAGCCAGAACGTGGGTCCTCAAACTGTGCTCCTTAGAGCGCTTCCAGATGTCTTAGAAAAGCCCAGAAAAGAAGTATCTGTCACCGTTCAAGTAATGGTGCTTCATGTGAGTTGTAATCCAGGATTTTAGAGTCTTTCCAGTGTTTTGGGAGCAAACGGAGCATTTAAGAAGCTACTTACTGCACCCTACAATGCTGTGAGTTGTCTTAGCTTGAGAAAAAGTTGTGTAGTCTCACTATACCAAGTGAATGTCTTTTCTGTTTCTCTTCTCTAGCCTGAAAAAAAATCTCTGGTTTTCTCAAATTGAGCTTTTCAGAAGTGAGGTGTTTCTGGCATGGATTTAAGCTGAGATGACCACCAAAAGTCACATGGTCAGCTGGTGGCAGAGTCAGATTGCTGTGCTGTGTACTGTGATATGTGCTCCTCACCTGAAGACATAGTAAACCATGATTATCTGTGTTCTAATGCTGGCATTGTGAACTGAAGTTGCAGGCATGTTGCCCTGGGAATAGACGCTTTATAATTTCTTGCTTATACAAGCCATCATTGCTGCTATTGGTAATCTGGGTGAGTACTGTTCCCCTTGAAACCAATGCCATCACTCCCACTGATATCGTTTTATGTATGTAGATGGATGGGAAGACAGAACCAGACAAGCCTTCCCCCTCCCTTTTTGGAGCCTTGCCACAACTGGCCTTCTGTTCTAGCTTTGTATCTATGGCACTTTCTCCAAGACCAAAAATGACGAGTTGTGCTACAGATTTGATCCATATGGACAAACCACAGTTCAACAACAGTTTCGTAGTAACGCCCTCTGCTTCCTAAATACTGGCGAGTAAAAGCATTTCCATATCCAGATTTTTTCTTTATAAAAATTGTTGTGTCTTTCTTGGCTATACAGTGGAATGTTTGACGTATCTGTCGTGTTTTACTTGCCATATAACTCCTTAGAACAGGGCTAACATTGACCCTTAGGTTTCTCTTGTTCATTTGTTTATTCACAGTAGGTGAAGAGTTGTGAATGTTCTTAAAATTGTTTTCTATCAGCCACTTCACCTTGCAGTGAAGACTATGAACGTCTAGTTGGGCTTTTGCTTAACAAAAGGTGTAGGATTTTGTCTGATTCCTGCAATGACGTCTCTGTTGAAAAGAGATGATTCATGCCCTTTTACATCTGAGAAATGGCACAAGGCTTTGCCTTTCCTCTCCAAGCAGTTAACAGACTAGAAGGGATAACCTACGTCCTGCCTTGAAACTATGCAATTGGCATTTTCTTCCATCACATCCTATATCATTTGTGTATGGGATTTGCCACCTAGCCTGTGTCTTAGCAGACGTTTTCTCCAGGTTAAGGTCTCTTTTAATACCTCATTTTCTTTGTACCTCTCTCCTCTCACACCAACCCAAAACTTGCCCATCTTTTAATTAAGTGTTGTTGTTTCAGAATATTCCTGATACTAATTATTTTTTTAACCATCTTAAAATGAGCAGAGGTGTCCTTTGCAGAAACAAGTCTTTATTTTAAAGAGTTTCCATTGGCAGGAAGAGAAAGGTGTGACAGAGATTTTCAGTGTGATCTCTTGAGTAGGTCAGCCTCTTGGAAAACGAAGGATCATTGAACCAATCTATGAGCAAGGCCCAGTTCTAAGAGTTTGGCCAACAGTAAGGTTAGGAGCCAATTCTTGAGCCAGGAAAACAGCCGAAGGCAGGGATTACTACAAAGCAAAGCTAATTAGGCAACAGATAGGCAGGAAGTATGCCAGTCAGGGAGCCTGCAGCCAGATAGAGCACACAATGAAGATGGTTAACCAGGCAAAACTGTGTTTGTAGTGGTAAAAGAGGCTGTAGTGCCAATTATTTGAAAGTAAAGCCAAATGCATGGGTCCCTCAGGCTAGCTGTCGATCCCTGTTTTCTGGGAAAAATGTGCATTATTTTTGGTGTGAATAGTAGCTTTTCCTGATCGCAAATCAGAGATTTCAGAAGATTGGAGAACATCTTGATGTTTCTCAACTTTCCATGGTGAGTGAGGTTGAAAAGCTGCTAAGAGATAGTTTCCCTGCTTCAGAAGAGAAAAGGACGCATATAGCTACAGCAAAAAAAGAGTAGGACCTGTGAAGTAACTGTAGGTTAATGCTTCTTTTTTTACTCTGGTATATAACACCTCTTGTGTCCGTAATGGAAATAACCAGGCATTCTCTGAGTTTGGAAAAGGTAATACAAGAAAAAAAAAAAAGAAAGGGAGTCTGAATCATAATGCTATGTATGCACTATTGGTGCAAAAAAGTTAATTTCAAAATTAGTTTTTATTGCTTAGAATCATCTGGAACATTCTGAATTGTGCTACCTGATCCCTCTCTATGACAGAGTCTGGTAAATTTAAAACAAAAGATGGCTTCCTCCATGGGCTATTTTGTCTGTGAGTAGGTGGGAATTGCTCTAGGGTCATGGAAAAATGAGAGGGAACATTTTGTTGGTCATTGAAGAAGTGAAAAGAAGTCAAGTATTTTGGGAAATAAAAAAGAACTGAAAATCTTAGTCTATGACTAAGCTTCATTGGGATTACAGAGGGTTGTTAGAATATATGCAAGATTGGTACAAATAGGCTGTAACTTGTTCATGAATGGTGAGCAAGGAGAATGGGGAGGAAGCTGTCTCCTTGTGAATCAGAAACGTGTATGCTTGCTGGTGTCCAGGAAAATATTGGGGCTGACTTCTTAAACACTTGATGGTGAAGCAAATGAAAGAAAGGAAAACCAACGATTGTTATCATGTTAGGCATCTCACATAGGAGATCTGACCAAAAAGAAAAGGGAACGACGGCTTCATTTTGAACTAATAAAGGAGCATCCAAATAGCAGAACATAGTGGAAATAAGAGATGAATTAATAGCATGCGGGATACAGAATGGTCTGGCTGAGTATCTGAGTATAACTGTAAATTGTATAAAAGTAGCTATAAAATGATGGAGCACTTGGCCCTTAAGAAAGATGAGGCAGCAGTGGGCACAGATGGTGCATTCTGAGCTTGCGTGTAGGCATGAGAGTGCAGCAGGGGAAAAAGGCAGTTTCTAAAAGATCCTGTATGAAAGACTCCCAAGTTTCTTAAGTGTGGAAAAAGAGATGCTGGTAAAACAAGATAAATAAAGAAGAGTATCAACTTTTCCCTCAACCTAATTCTGCAAGAATAGGAGGAAAAAGTCAGGTGTTTGCCAGTCTCCTCCTTTTAAGCTGTCGATTAGGGTCATTTTAGCAGTTGCTCTCCAATAGTAGCCTGACAAGTAGCCTGGATGCAAACGTCCTTATTAATAATGGGTGATTTTCGAAAGATTTTTTCTTTTTTTAAAAACAGCAGTGTTGCCAAAACTAATAAACAAAAAGTTAAAGTAATTAAAAAATGTCTGGTCTTAATCCGTAATAAATACACAACAAACATTGCACAACTTGAAGGACTATTAAAAAGAAGTCTCTGGTTGTGTCTTAAAGCTTGTTGTACTTTTTTAAAAATTGTCAAAGAAAGCTCTCTAATAAAATGACTCAGCATGTTCTGAATTCTCAGTGTACAGTAAATGAATTTTTTGGTACCTAGTGTTAGTGCTAAGGGTGATGCAATTCTGCACTTAATTTTGTCTTTGAAAGTTCTATAAAGCTGTTATGTTTTAAGATAGATCTCTTAGATTTCTGTTCACATCCATAATATTCTGCTGGAGCAGTATAGCAGAACTTGTTCTGCGGTTCAGTTGAGCTGTGTCCTGTCCACCTGCTCCTGAATCTGGGGTATGTATTAGCACAGTGGCAAATCTGCGTCAACACCAGATTTGTTCTGCTCACGTCTCTATTGCCAGACCGGCAACATCTGCCTGCTGGTGTGTCTGGGTATTTCCATTTCCTGTCAGGTTCCAAAAACACAATCAAAATTTCTAAATGTGGAAAAAAATAACAAATGCATCAGCCAGGATATTCTCACCATAGCTATGTTTGCTGCAAACTGCTACACTAAGAGAATAGATTTTGGTGTAAAAGAACTGTAAGGTCTCAGAATACACACACAGACCCCACGCTCTGCAAGGCAAAGTCACTTTATATAGCACATTTTCAGACTGTACCTGTGTGTTAGACATAGTGAATGTAGGGCATAGAACCAAAGAAGTGTCTTGGATCTGGGCGTCCTCTCCCTCTGTAGTTGCAAGATTTGTAAATAATCCTGTCCAGTAAAGTTATTTTTTTGTTTATAGCAGATTTATTATTTGTAACTTGAACCCTTAGCTGCAGTGCTGGCTGATTTGAATTGACGAATGGTGACACCACACTCAAAACTGCAGAATTTACAGCTTGTGTAGTTTGACAGATGGGTGATCTTCCTGGGAGACGTACAGCATAATAGCACTTGAAGTGGTGCAGTAATGGTTACCCTCAGCCCTTCCTGTGAATCACAGTGCACGCTCATCAGTAATCTTTTGATTGGAAACACTGTTTAATGTAGTTCTACAAATATACTGAGGACTGCTTACCCTGTCATCATGAATCATACTTCGTGAGCAACTGGAATGTAAATCAGGATATTCTTATATGAGAAATATAGGTAATGGTGTTTGCTAGTAAATTTTTAAATGGGTTTTGTTTCTACTTTATGAAACTTGATTTCCTTTGATACTTACTGACTGCGGTGGCCATTCTCAATACCTACATGATGTTGTTGTGGCATTTCTTTTATGATGATGACTAATGACTGAGGATCCCAGCTGAGATGGGGGAAGTCCTGCAGTGCAGGGCAGTTACAAACATACAGTAGGAGACAGTTGGTGCTCCAAAGTGCTTTCTTTCTGCGAGAGTTACTTTACTTCTATGTTTTCTCAAGTTTTAATTAAGAAATCTGTTACTTACTCAACTGTATGTTCAGGCAAGTAAGTGACTTTAAGTAATCTTTTCAAATAAGCCACTAAAAAGTTAGTAGTCTGTACTCCTTAATAAGAGACCTCTGAAAATAGTTAATTCTTCTGGCATATATTTTCTCTCCCAACTGAGAGACATGTGAAAGAAAAGATAGCAGAAGAGGTTGTTCTTGTCTCATTTTAATGAGGGCATGTCTTCCTAACAGTACAGAATGTTTTTGGAGGATGTCAACCTTTGGAATATCCTTAGCAGTGGAAATATAGCCTAGCCTGTCTCTCAGCAAAGTCAAAATAAATAAATAAAGTCTGCATGCAAAATCAAGGCAGCAGGTGGTCATTCCCTCTACAACTCCAGCTGCACTTGAGCTGTAAATCCAAAAGCATTACAAAACAAGCAACGGGATACCCAGTGGTTCCTTGTAGGCTTGGATCAGTGTTCCTGGGACATTAAAGGAAATTTTCCTAAGATTTAATGTTTTCTCTTGAAACAATAGATGACCTAAGTGTTATCTCCAGACTTTTTCCAGAGTAGTGAAGTAATTAAACTTCACTTGTTTTTCTAACATCAGGACTAAAACCTGAACTAATCTATTCTAACCATTCCCTTATTTTTTATCAGCCGGAATGTGCGTTAACTCCTGAGAACATTTGGGTGAATAATAGTTTTGCTTACAGTGGCTTTATTTTGTGAACTGGTTGACAGAAAGCAGTGAGGGTTTCCCTCACAGTGTTAATGTAGGTGCCGTACTCTGCATTGTTTTTTTTCTTGCATGAGCACGTTTCAGGTGTACCACATTTAGATGTCTTTAGATTTATTTCATTTAATAAGACAGCGTCTGCTGTAAGCAGTGTCTTTGCTCTGTTGCATGCTTTTGTTGTTACCGATATTATGAACTTTTCAGTCTATACTGAAGGGGAAAGCCGGATTCCATTGGTGGTGTTGAGGAATTTCCCATCAGCTGTAAGGAAGCCAGGATTTTTATTTTCAAACCTTTGAAGCAAATTATTCTCAGGTTTCTAAGAATGGCTGCTCAAATTACCATTTATGTGGGCCATTTTATGTGAATTTTGCATAAGGGAAGCAGTTGCAAGAGAAATACCTCCCAATGGATTTTTATTCACCCATGTTTAAAAGAAGCTGTGCGAATGCCACATGTAGTGTTGGCAGGACGTTATTGCTGAAGCAATTGCATTTCTGTAAACCCGATTTCCTTTGCAAAATGAAGACTTAATTTATTTTGGAAAGGGTACTTAATTGCGACCATGCTGGGTAGATGTGGCATTTCAGAGCAGTGTCCGTAGTAACTTCACTGAGCTCCAGTGCAGGGCATTACCTTTGGAGGAGGTCTCAGGAACAGCTCTGAGCTGGCTACTTGAAACACAAGTTCCCAATGTTGAACTTTTGATGAGTTCAATTACTTCAAAGAGGTGAAGATTTCTCTTCAGCAGATGGTCAAACAGAAATGGGAGAAGGCAGGAACACTGAGTTTTTCCCTGTCTTACTGTATCGCAGTGTAGGTTGCCCTGGAGAAAAAAGCAAGCTATGGTGGCCCTCAAGGCGGTGAAGCTTGAATGGTCCTTCCATCTTGTGCAATAGGCTTCTTTGAAACCTCAAGATATGTGACTTTTTCCAGACCTCCTCTTTGAGCAGCACAGTTCTACCACGTTCCCAGGCTGTGACTTGCAGTGCCACATGAGGAGAAGTGTTTAAAAGTGGTTTCCTTTCTCTTGCAAACTGGGTTTGGGATTTTTATTGTGATTTTGTAAAATATCTTAAGGGCTTTGCAGCAATTATGGTGCTTGTTGGATCTGTTTCAGTGATGTTTCAATGTTTAAAGACCTGCAGAGGAAAATGCAGTTTACACAGAGTCTTTAAGTTTTTTCTGTTATTCTATCTTGCACTTCTTCAGTAAATGCATCTCTTGGCACAAGGGAAATTGAAGTGGGAGTGTGTTTCATTTAAAAAAATAACATCATTGTTAAATAATCCTACACTTAATTAAATTTCCTCTGTTTTAACTGGACATAGAAACAAATAACTGTGACAAACAAAAATAAAGATTCTTGAGGAATACTGACTTACCTCTGATAAGAACCGTATGGCATATACGTAATTAATTTTTTTTCACTTATGCTTTACTACCAAACTCAGCATTTGGTTCACATTTCTTCTTTGTACTTTGGGGTTACTTATGAGTAAAGCCTAATAAATTAAAAAATATTTGACTTGAAGCCTAAAGCCCTATTTCTAGGATTTGTTTTAATCACTTTTTTGTTGTATATTGGAATGTATTTGGTAAAACTGGCTTCTGTCTAGTAAGTACATGAGCACAAACGAGTGTCATAGTTCCCTATTTGATAATTGTGAAGGTACTGAAATGACCACTTTCCACATTGTTATGTACACATGTACTATTAAGTACAGTTGCAGTTATTATCTTGGTAGCCAACTATGTTAATAGGGACCGCTTTCAGTGTTTCAGACTATGGCCATAAAATTCTCAGAGGACATGGCAAAAGTTACCTTGGAAAAGTAATTTCATGTTCTTGTGACTGTTTCAGTTTCCATTTATTGCTGGTCTCAGCTGTTTATCCTAGAGCTGTCTGGATTGTCTTCAGGAGCATAGGTCAGAGACTACCTAAGGCAGCAGTGTGTGACTTGGCACATGTCCTGGTTTGACCCAATGCGGTATTCCTTCCCATACACATCATGCTTAGTATAAAGCTGAGGGATCACAAGGGTCACACTGTCTCCTTTCATGGCCAGGGGCCTGAGGGCACTGATGGTCTTTAACGGCCCTAAGCAGCCTCACCTGGTGCTTCCACCCACACCTGTGGCCCAGGAGCCTATTTCAGCCCAGCATGGGGCTGTCAGTGAAGTCCTGGTGATGTTGCAGGATACTGCTCTGCAGCTCTGCCCAGCTCCTTGCTCAAGCACCCGAGGAGGACTTTGCCCAATTCTTCTGCCTTGGATCCTGATCTGTGCATTCCTTTATCCAGCTCCTGTCTGCTGCCGAGTACAGTCTGGGACTTTCCCGGGCCATGCCCTGCACTGTCCGTGTGATGTATTTGTCATTGGGGAGGGGGGGGCTCGATATCGGTTTTGTGTATATATATATATATATGTATATATATATATAAGTATATCATTATTATTCTTCCTATTACTATAATACATTATTATTGTAGTTAGATCAAAGCTGTTTTAACTTTTCCAACCCCTAAGTCTCTTTCCGTGTACTCTTTCCCCCTTTTGAGGAGGGAAGGGGTTAACACAGAGCATCAGTTGTCCGTTTAATAGTCAGCCCAGCTTTAAACCGTGACAGCACACCTACGATAAGGTCGTCATTAATACAGGTAGCTCGCAAGTCCCACCAGTGCTTATTTCATGCAAGTCATGTCTTTTAAAGAGGACCTGCAACTGCTTCTTCCTGCACTGGTTATGCTATGTAACTGCAAGGAATGTTTAGTTCTATGGTTCAGGCTGGGAATTTCGACCTGTCCCTTCCAAGTTGCATGAGAGTGGGCATGGTATTTTTCTTTGATGTCTACCCAAAGTTATCTAAAGCCCACAGCTAGGCAGACACGTGCATCTGCCTGCTTGGATGCCAGCTAAATGTGGGCTTCAACTTGGAATCAAGTCTACACTCAAAATACAGTCCTGATCTGTCTTACATGTTTGCCAATTGAAATGGCAGAGCACGTGGATGGAGTTTAGCTCAGAGAAGAGTCTGGTCCTGTTTGAGGATGGAAATTCTGTTAATAAAAAGGGAGCTGCAGTTCCTGATAAGTCTATAATTTATGTTTCTGGCCTGACAGTTTCTAAAGTTGAATCATAGGCACACACAGTGAAAAATTGGCTTTTTGAATGGTAGATGATCAGCCCCGGGAAGGTGGCTAGCCCTGTTAAAGATACGCAGCAGTGTAAATAATTTACTTTCTGCCTGTCTTACTTGTTATTTCTTAAATAATCCTCTGGGATATTAAATGTAAGCTGATTCACTTCAACAAAGAGTTTAAATGATTTCTCACATACTTATTTTATGTGTGGAAATGTTGGTCTGAGAATAGATGTAAAGTAAACTGTTACAGGAGAGCTGGGAAACTTTTACGCTTCCATAGGCTTTGTAGCTGCTTTTCCATCCCCTCAACAGATCAGCAACAGAACTATCCCTTGGGAAGAGGCTGCCTCTCTTCAGTGTTTGATTAGTTAAGGAGCACTGTGGCCGAAGTGGTTTTACTGTATTACTGACATACGAAAATTTACATGTGAAAAAGCTATTGCAGAATTACTGTCTTTTCACCCTGTCTCAAATCACAAGGTCACACAGAAATGGTCTGATTTTATAGAAGATGGATAGAATTAATAGAAGAGATGGGAGAGGAAATGAATTACCACCCATCTTTCAGTGGTCTCTTCCTGAAGGAGAGTAATACAGGAATGAGAAGTTCCTTCTGGGAGGAAATAGTACATTTTTAATACCTTAAAATTTTTGGTTGCACTTGGTCCCATATGAATTGTCTTTAGCAAGTATTTGTTGTGACTCTAGGCTGAGATTTTTCAGAACTCTCTAAGAAGGGTTCTGAAATTGCATAGAATTTTGTTCCTTGATCCTAATAGTAATGGAATTTGGATCTCTTAATGTCATTGGTCTTCTGCTGACCTCTTGTGAGAAGTGTAGCTATTTCATTTCTTCTGACAGAACAGTGGCTGAGGGTGCCAATTGTGCCAGTCATCTTCAGGGACTGGGAAGGACTCATCACTTCTTGCGTTCTGATGAGATCTCCCAGTTGAATGTCTCTGCCAGTTCAGTGTGTGCTTCTGCTGCCACTCCCCCTGTTACCATGGAGCCTTTTCTTTTTATTTCCTTCCCTACAGCACTGAGGACAACATATTCAATGGACACCCCTGGTGCAAAGAGAGGAACTGGTTCAGCTAGATAACGTTGAGTCCCCACTTATAGCTGAATACTGCCAGGTTGCACAGGGGAAGCTTTCCAGCACTACTGGTACTAAGTTATCCTGCACTCTAACTCAGGTACTGAAATGACAGTCTGTAGGTAAGTGAGTTCTTAGCGTCGTAAACAATAACGAGAGCTGTAGGGAGACATGCATGCTTGCAACCTACATACAAGGAGAGGGAGGCTGCGGGAGAAGGAAGCTAGAATGGCCTGCTTTTCCTGCCGTTGCTTGTGTCATCTTCAGTTGTCATTGTCAGACCCAAATCCGGTAACACCATTGACAGCCTCGCTGAAGACACAGAAACATGAACAAATGCTGAGGGCAATCAGGACATGGCAGGGTTAGGTCTTCAGAACAAACTTTTCTACAGGCAGTTAGTGAACGTGTTTGTAGCTGTTTACCTTTAAGAAATCTGACTTGCAGGTCCTTGTTTGAAGTGACTGGTGAGTCAGTCTTTCTGCAAGCAGAGTGTCGTGAGTATGGTAGCATCTGTTTTGTGTGGGGATATATGAGGCACAACAGCATCTTCTCTTGGTGTCTGCCATAGATTTTTAACTGGGTTCATTTTCCTCTTTGCCAGTAAAAAGGAATACAGGAAACTGGTCTCAAGAGCCTTCAGGAAAAGGCACTGTCAGGTGAGAGGAGGATGCAAAATTGGACCTTACCCACATGTACTCTTCAGAGTAAATCCTTCCTCTGTTCCTATACATTACGTTATTGGTGAAATACATCAGCAAATGTTTACAGTCAAGGAAGGTTTGTACTAACACTGTGTCATGCAACTAATCTGTTTACGTTATAAATAGAGAACACTGTTAGCTCCATTCTGCTCCAGATGCAAGCATCATTAAATATTTATACATGGACTAGACTGTTTACTTTGCACCTCATAGTATAGTTGTATTGGGAAGATCCAGAACACCTGGGTTTTAGTGAGGTTTTAAGGAAAGTTTGCTTCAACTTTCCAAAATAAAGATTAAGAGCTCACTGAATTACTGAGTATATGACAGGAGAGATCTAAATGGAGAAGTATCTGCTCTAGAAGTATATTTCTAAAATCATGATTAACAAAATACTGGTGAATCTTGATTTCTCTCTGGTTCTGCTGCATTTCTACACTACTCTGATAGGGAAGTATCAGGAATATCAGAGAAATATGAGGGTTTCACATGGTTTAGCTTTTTCAGGGTCTGTTCTATAGTGAAAACCAGTTGCTGGAATTAAGAAGTCACTTGGCTGACTTCAGTGATGCTACTCTGGATTTATGTAAAAAAAAAAAAAAAAAAAAAAAAAA
>VZSC01013270.1:159015-242177 GCA_013398225.1 Steatornis caripensis | reverse complement strand
AAAAAAAAAAAAAAAAAAAGAGTGGGATCCTGGACCACAGTGTTACATGTGTGCTGGCTATGTAAAGCATCCTTCTCTTTTTTTGAGTGGCTGTAGATCTAGCCTTCCTTTCCATCTTTGGGCATAACTATACATATCTAATCTGATATTCAGAAGTAGAGACTAGTGTGAGAACAGTTTCACTGACTAGGCAGAAAACAGAAAAAAGCCTGAACTTACTTTGCAGAGCATAATCCAGTTTCTTGGTGTTGAAACACTGATTGCCTGTGTGTTTAACAGTTGTATTACTTGAAGAAACCTGTAAAAAACCTTCATGTTCTTTAAACTACAGAAGTGTGAGTGAAAAGCTTCACTGATCTCTAGAACAAAAGCTATAGCTATTCAAAGAGAAAGCTAGTTATTTATGTGTAATCTTGCTAGGTTGGGCATTATGTTAGAGAGACTGGGGAGCGCTAGTTTTAAGCCATCACCTGTGTTTCTTGGTGTACTCTAATCTTGCTCAGCGTGTACAGCACTGGAAGCGTTGCTGCTGTCCAGTCATTTTGCAGATCTAGTAAGAGCTCGTCTGATCAGCAGTCACCTCCAGCAAATATCTGCTCACTTCACCATGAGATGTGAACATAAAGGAACATTAACTGTTTCTCTTGAGTGTAGTGGCCTGGGGTCTTAGGCAGCTTTGAGCATTAATGGTCTCTGAACAAATTTACACGTGTTTCAAAGATCTAGTGCCCGTTGCATGCTTCTAAATTCCACTGCATATCAGAAACTCCCTACTCTGATTCTTTCTAAGCACAACTGGCTATTCAAGTTATAAACTTTGGAAGGTTTCCAAAACCACAGCAAGCACCACTTGCTTGTCAGAACTAGTAGGGTTTATTCTTTTTTGCTAAACGTATAGCATTTGATTTGATTTTAGCTTTACAGAGTTAATGTTTTAACCGCTGTATTCCAAGAGTGAAGGAGCCTTATTCTTGGAAGATGAAGAACGAGCGAAATGTGGTTATGACTAATAATGTGCTTTTCTTTTTTCCGGTGAGTCTTTTGAGCTATTGCTTCCTATGTTTGAATTAATTTCCAAATATTTTGCACAAGTTTTGGAAGTTAACAAAATCTACAGTTCTAGGTATGTACTCTGAAAATCTGCTTTGTCCTTGAATTTGTTTGGATAGGATTTAAGAGTTGTATGTGCTGTATAAAAATTGCATTCCAGTCTAAACAAAAAGTGTATTTACAAATTGTCTGCTTAGTTTAATTCCTATGGTTCTTGCCATGTAAGGCACTGTCTGAAATACTATTCTTTGAATATATCCATGTAAAAAATATCAGAATTTCCCAATACTTTTGTGTTTAAACCTAACCAGAAAATGTAATTGTGGAAGAGATTTTGTTTAAATCTGTTACTTTTTACTTACTTATCACTCAACTACTTTTTCCTTGCATTGAACTTACATACTACTACAAGTACTACAGAGATTTCTTACACCGTCTCTGTAGAAGAATCAAATTATTCCCATAAATTAGAAATACATCTGTCCTGTAATAGCTGTATTAATATGGGAGGTAAAACAGTATTTCCAGCAGAGTTGGAAGACACCATCCACAGGGTTCGTATTTTAAAAGGAGCGTTTGTGCAAAGACTCTAGTTTCTTTGGTCTGATGATTGTTTTCAATATTTATAGTACAGCAGGGCCTGGGGCCTCAGTTACACATCAGGATCAGTTGTACTTTGTATAAACAACAAAAAAAGCCCTGCACCAGAGAACTTTTCTTCTAAGCATTAAATTTACTGATTTTTGGAGAAAAGTACACAGCTGGGACAAAACCCTGGAACTGTCCCAAACTGTAGCTGGATTCAAGGGCAGATCTGGATTTTCATCCCTCTGCTTTCAACGGTGGAGCATTTGGATGTCATGTTCACTGCAGACGTAATAGGGATGTTTAAGGATCCATGTAATGGATCCACAATATAACGAAAATAAAATGATCCCCAGTATACACAGAAGCAATGTTGAAGGATAAGACACTCAAGGAACACGAGGCAGAGAAAGAGTCTGAGAGTATGCTGGTACAGTCTGATTCAGGCAAGCACATTAAGTGGCCCCTACCCAGGAGGTGACTCTAGGCTTGGAGTGGAGTGAGGCAGCATGCAGCTGTCCATACGTGACCAGGTGAATGGGCTCTCAGAGCATGCAGGCTCTCAACGGGGTTAAGGAGCCATAAAAATACCACAAGAAGCTGTGGAATGTCCTATTTCTAATCATTAAAGCATGCATCGAGTTTTAGCGTTCTTTTGTTCAATTTAAAGAAAGCTAGATTGCTAATTTGACCCTTATTGGATGGTTGAATGTATGTAGATCATGTAATTTAGGTAGACTTAGTCAGTAGTGCAAGATATCTTTGAGATATTATTGTCTCTCCAAGCGCTGGCCTGCTAAGTGCTAAATACAGGTGGGGATCCAATCTGTCTTGCTTTCATGGAAGGCTGCTGGACTTGGAGATAGTTATGAAAAAAAGCCTTTGAAGCTCTGATATTTTGAAGTATCACATATTGCTTCAGTGGAGAGGAAAAGAAAATAGTTGGTGTTAATGATTGGTTGTTTCTTTAACAAATAAAGTATAAGCTGTTAATACCGGAGTGGTGTAGTGATAGAAAAAAGCCTGCTGTCAAAGTTAAGCAATACTGATTTAATACTGGTTAATCACCATCTGAAGAATAGAGTAAGTCCCAGATTTCTTCCCCACTTGCTGTTGCATCCAGTAACACAAAGACAAGGAAAATGTATTTTTCTTTTCTTTGTTTAGCAAAGACAAAGTTTCTGGGTAGTTAAATTTCAGGATAAAATAGCTGTTATTCCAGCTCACAGATAAGAGCTTTGACACTGCAACATTAGTTGTGTCAATAGAAAATTTTTGTTTCTGGAAAGCAAAGAGAAGATGATGCAGCTTTCGAGACTCAAGTAAAAATCTGACTGTTCATGATTTAAGCCCTGTGCTTGGGCACATCATCTGTGAGAGCTGGGAGAATGAAGCCCAGGCTCTGCAGCTTGCCTTTCCCAGAACCACATGTGAAACTGCCATTCAGCATTTGTGTACTTGTTTCTCGACTTTATCATTTAGAGCAATAGTAAAAGCAGGGAGGTGGCCACCAGATTCGCATAAAAACCAAGCAGCAAGAGTGCACGTCCCCATGCACATCTTCAGTGCTGAGTTTCACAGTGGGAACAAGGACACAATCCATTCCCTTACCACAAGTTGAGATGCTTCACCTTACCCTACTTGCAGGACTGTTGGCTGACTTTTATGGGCTTCCCTCGTGTACTCTTCAGTCTGTGCTGCAAACTGAAGGTGAACAGTATAGCTGTGCCTCCTCTGTATTTCTTACTGTTACTTCCTTTCTTATATTTCTCAAGTTTCTTTTCCTTTATTCTACTTTTAAGCCTTGACTCTTTAGCCTTCCTCAGTGGCATCATTCCTCTTACACTTTGGTCGGCAGACACTTGCAGAGCTGGCATTTCCAGTCAGTGGCAGATGGAAGACAACATTTCTGCTGATGCTGATTCAGCCAGGCAAAGATCAGCTGTGTTGGCAGGAGCAATGGCAGTGAAGGAGAGATGCATACTGGGCCTGATTCTTCTGTTTCTGACATCAGGGTTGTGCTTTACTGAAGTAATTATTTGTCTGTATTGATGTCGGTGAGAAGTCACTGGAGTCTTCATATGATCTAAAACTCCATAGAAGTGAATGTTCATTCAGAGATCCAGATATAGAGAATGCATTAACTCATATTTGCTGTTTTGCTGTTCTTGCTGGCTAAAAGATAGGCCCTTGTAAATACCTGCAGGGATTATGAACAACTTAATCTTGTGTCTGAAGAGGGCTGGTATGCACGTGTGTGGCTGAGGGCACGGCTTATTGCACACTATGCAAATACAGCATGGTGTGAGGCTTTAAAAAAATATCCTATGGAAAAACATTGCTGCAGATAGCTGTGGTTTAACTGAAATTGGAGTCACTTCATGAACAAGGGAAATACAAAGCCTGTCTGTAGCAGTGATCAATAGAGGATTCTTTTTTCTCTATTCGTTTAAAGTATGCTTTGCTTATTTTTCTCAAACAGCAGTCTAATGATTGTTCCCTAGCTGATGGCTCTAGGGAAAGGGCTTAGAGTAGTTTGTGTAGCTCAACAGTGGCTGTTCTGGCTGCAAAAGCAGCACTGGCAGCAACTTCCAAAGAGCCCTGCTGCGTCTGTGCAGACTAGATCCGCTTCCAGTGCTTGTCCTCCTGGGGTTTCTGGGGGTTTGCAATTTTTTATGAGCTGCTAGGAGGCTCTTTGCAGATCTGAAGCAGTTTTGGTTCCTCTAAAATGACGTGTCATCACGTTGGCATGTAGTAACACTACTCTTTGATGTAATAGGATGATGCTGAACCAAAGCATCTCTGCATTGTGGTGTACTGGTCCCCATTGTGTTATCAGTTTGCTGTCTGAAACAAACCCATAAAACTGACAGCTGTGAACTTTGTGTCTCTTAGACCATAGGTAATTCCTGTTATTCACCAAGCTCCAGGTGAGAGCAAAATGCAATGAGAAATGCAGTATCATCTTTCAGACCAGTATGGCTACGTCAACTTAACTAATAAAAACAGGAAGATGTCAGTATTTGCTGTTTGAAATGAAGAATATGCATGCAAATAGATGGAAACCAAACAAGATGGTAACACCTACTATCTTTAAAAAAAAAGGTAATTCTTTAACTACTGAACTCCTAAACAGACTTGGGCAAAGCTTGGAGTTGCCAGCCATCTGTAAGTTACAGCTAGGTAAAGACTGCTCTCCCCTGCCCTATCTACACACAAATATTAAGACCTACTAAAGCCTTCTCATTTTTCAAGTGAGAAGCAATGTGACTTTTGTATGTACGTATGGATACAAGGTATTTGATATCCTTGAGGTGTTTAAATTTATGCTGTTATTTCAAGACTTTTTTCCTTGGTTTAATTTTTTCTTTCAAATATATAGCTCTGAAGCATTCTGAAAGCAATCAGAAGCAATTCCAGCTTTGATTAACTGTTAATTTAAAACAACTGATGAGCTACCGTACCCCTCCCTTTGACTTGTTGGTGTGTTTGCTTAACTGCAGGATACATTCCTCACCGTTAGACATTTCAGTTCTGCTTGGGTACAGTGAAGGCCATTATCTGGCTTGCGGTCTGTCAGAACAGGGAACATTTCTTCCTTTTATTTCAAGAGGGAAGAAGCTGCTGAGCTGCTTTGGAAATAGCGGGCAGGTTATTGTCTGTCTAAAGCTCCCTAGACCTGTGTGCAGGACAGCACCAGTCAGGTTATCCTGTCATCATATACAGATCGCTGATTATCACACACCAGTGTTTGTGATCTTCTGCAGCACTGCTTCCTTCTGCCTCTCATCAAGGCCCAATGAGCACAGACCGTGACAGGTAAAATCTTCTTCCAGACCTCAGATGCTCCCATACAAAGAGCCATGCTTAATCCCTGGCCTAGTGTGTAATTTAGTAATCTGCATGGTCATGAATTCCAGGGATATATGGGCAGGAAGCGCAGAGCAGTGTGGGTAGCAGGGCAGGCCCACAGAATCATTTAAGTCTTTGTTGTATTGTGTAGCAAGGGATTTTGGGGACAATGAGACCTGTCTGTCAAAGATTAAGCAGACTGGAAGTGTGGTTTATACCAACAAATGAATGAAGCTTTTTGGAGAGTTAATACAGCCACGTAGTAAATGTCCAAGGACTTAAACATACAATTTATGTGATGACAAGCGACATTGGAATTAATCATTTATTCTATATACCTCAGCGAGTGGGAACTGAAGTAGGTGAAGAGTTCATTTCCGTCCTTATCTTGATCCATATGCAACACTTTATTAGGAGAAATGAAAAATCCTCAATTTTTTTCTCTCCCTGGCTTTGGTTTGAAGTTATTTTTACTAATTGCAGTTTATTCTCTGACACTGCCTAGCAAACCAGTCACTGACTGACTGGCGCTTCTGGTTATCAGGCACTGCAGTAAAATTTTGCCTGGACCTGCTCTGCTTAAGCCTCTAGAGATAACTGGAATCTTGCCAAATGTTATGTTTGTAGATTTGCAGGCCTCTACTACCCTCTACTCCTCCTGCTTTGGTCTGTATATTTCCAAGCAATGTGTAGATGAGAATTCACAGACTCCATTTTTTGTCTTTAAAGTGAGTTGTTTACATGTTTGCAAAACTCCCCTTGGCTCTGCTGTGTAACAGGTCTCTGGGGAGAGTTTTTATTCTAAATCTGCTATCTGGAATAAGCATATGATTCCCATCTGAGTTTAAATCTTGACTAATATTATCTGTTCCAACAGATAATTTTGTTTTTAGCAGAACCCTGTGCAAGCAAAGCTGCTCAGACCTTTCTGAAGTGCCAGGAACATGCTGGGAAGGCTATGGGAGGCAAAATATAGGGGAAACTGCTTGCAGAGAATCTATTGTTGTGTACTGACCCCTTACTGGACAGATCTGTGAATGGCCTACTTTCACAGCCTGCCTTCGAACTAGAAGCATCCTTTGGGGCTGAATGACCTTAGTGGATAATGAGAACTTTTGCTATGTTCCTCTCTTGTAAACAGAATGTTAGCTTGTGGAACATGGTCGGGTGACTAAAATGGATATTTTTTTTTAATATGTGTGGGGTTTTTTTCTTTTTCTTTCTTTTCCAAAAAAGGCTACTAGATTCACCAGATGAATAATGTTAATAGATGATATGGTAGTAAGGCTTAGAGGTAGCTCCATACTGCATAGATCAGACACCAGTTTCAGACTTGGTTTCAGAATTACATTATACTCTGTACTAAAATTTGGTTGCAATAGCACAAAGACTGGATGTTGGACAGGGGAAGGGGCATAATTAATGCATCAGTAAGAGCAAAGGAAAAAAGACGAGATTGTTTTTCTGGAACATTGGTTTACTTGTGGCAATTTATAAATACACATTTTCTGTGTAACAGTGAAATTTAATAGAATAATTAGATGTTCCAATATGATAAAAGTGAGCCAAAAAAGCAGCATTAAGATCCTGGTCCAGAATAGGTTAGGCTATGGCTTGGATTGCAAGCTAAGTTAGTGGAAAGGTTCAGATTTTAAGTTCAGCTATCTCACCATCTTACAAGCTTATTCTCTCAGGAACTTGAGACAAATTGAGAGAAACTCCTAAAGGCAAGATTGAATACAGGCATTTAAATCTGGTTTTAGAATACCAATGTTACGCTTGTAATCCAAGTCTCTATTGTTCAAATTCTAATGATTCACTTTATGTTCTGCAGAAACAGAGCACACATAATGATGAACATTAGAAAGGCATCTTTTATTTAATTGTTATTAGTTACCACCTGAAAACCCACAGCTATATTTTATTCCAAATATTAAAATAAATCTGTGCTATTTTACTTAGAACCAAGTAGTTTCTGCAGCCAACTCACCTCAATATATAAATTACTACAAAATGCGGTAAGACAAACTTTTACCATTGTAATACAAACAGCCACATTGCAAGCTAGAATATCTGCTGATAGACAAAGAGTAATAAGAAAAGATCGAGCAACTTTTATGAAGATTCAAAGGCAACTTGTTAAATATGAAGGTTGTTGTCTTAGCATTTAAACAAAGGTAAGTTTTTCTGCTTTAGCTGGAATACAATGAAAACACAGAAAACTTCTGTAAGAAGTGTGAAAACTGGAGGGTAGTAGCCTCAGTAGAGCTACACCTGCTAATTAACAAATTAATATGATATTATAATATCTCCATTAAAATGGTCCTCAGTTATGATCCTTTGAGAGAAGTTGTTGCTCTAGAGTAATTACCATGGAAAACAAATGATCAGTCTCCCTTGAGATGAGTCATAGACTACATTATCACTTTTTGCTCAGATTACGTCTAGCCATTTTTTTACTGTAATCTCTTCAGATAAACTGCAGTCCAACAACATTTCCAGTTATCAGTTCACTGATATGATGATTCATTGATAGCTACCTTCAAAGCAGAAGTAGCAAATCAAGTGGAAACTACCAAAGTCTTGGGAATCAAAGACAAGACTGTTTTCTGTAGCTGCGATGAACTGAGTGTTTCTGAGCTATCCAGGTATCCCATTCAGGTTGAAAGTCTTTGCCTAGCAGAAAACATTTTGGAGGTTTTTGAATCTATGCAAAGTAAACAGATACATTATTGAGTTAATTTTCTCTGAATGACAAAACCCCTCCAGCCCTTTAATATAATTTAAAAATAGGTTTGATTTGGCATTGCAGCGATCTGGGAATGGATGAGCCTAGCCCAGGCTGCATGCTCCAGGTCTGGGTCTACAATTGCCCGAAGAGGGGAAATGCTGCTATTGCTAGCCCAGAAAAAACTAGGGCAGGATCTTGCCTATCCGCTCTGGTCCTTAGCAGGGAATCCAGCTGGTGAGTGTGAAATAATTATCCTAAAGACTGGTACCCTTTAACTTCTTCCTAGCTCTTGTTGATTAGCGGGTGGTTTCTCTCTAGAAGCGCTTGAGGCATTACATCTTTGCTAGATGTGTTTGACTGACATTTTTGCAACTGTTCTTGTATATCTCTGTGGTGTTCTCTGTGTGGCTGTTCTGTAAAAGTAGGCCTAAATTGCTGGTCTTGGATGCATCTTGTGGAAATTAGTTCCCCAGGATAATTGCCAGGGTTTCAATAGACTGGGAACTTAGTTTAGCTGCTGATAGAAAGTAAAGCTGGGAATAGCTTATCTGGAGCTGAAACGGCAATGAAGAGCTCCGGTGAGTGAAGTTTATGAACTGTTTTCTCATCTCTAGCATGAGGCCCTTTAGAAAGGCCAAGAAGGCATCATGTGAGGTAAATGATCACTAGACCTCTGTAACTGTTTCCATGCATGGACACCAAGAGGGTTTTTTGTTTTTTCATTACTGATTTCTTCATCCTCGTTCCTTTCTTTACTGGTTCATTGTCATGTTTGGGGAAGTTCTGGTGCAAGAGGGCACTCTCTGTTCCCACAGCGTGAGGAAATGGAAAGCTCTCTGTATCATCCACAGAGCAGAAGGGGCCTCCGTAACTCCTTTTCCATCTCTTCGTCTCATGCTTCTGGGTCTATTCCTTATCTCTGAGTTACCTCCTTATCTCTGTGTTATTGGGGGAACATGACATGTCTTGGCTGCGCTTGATTTCCAGTTCCCAGGCAGAAAGAAAAAAGTAGTCAAATGTAGTTATAATGTAGTATTAAAAATTGTGAGCCACTGAAGAGGTACTTTTGACCAAAATTTACCAATTACCGGTTTCTTTCCTTCTTGTCTCAGTCTTCCATTTTCAAAATCCCTCAGCTCTTTATGGGTGCTGTAGAGGCTGATGGCCAGAGAATTCTGTGTGAAAGAGTGAGTTGCCGACTGAGATGTGCAGTTCCTCCCACTCATTTGCTTCTCAGAAGCTTGAACTGCTGCTTTCTCAATGCACAGCCTGCCCTCTCATAGCCAGTGCCTTTGTGGGATGTGTGAAATTCAGCGGCTCTGCCCCTCAGTGCAGCAGGGAAGACCAAACCATCCTATCTGCTAAGGTTGTATGGGGAAAATGCTGGTATGGGCAGGCTTTTCCCACTAGACCTACTCCTTGCCCACACCCCTGCTCTGTGTCTGAGGAAACGCTAACTTTTCACAGCCTTTGCCTGCAAGGGGAATTAGAAATTTAAAAATTGGGTTTGTTATAAAAGAAAGAACTGGAGAGGAGCCCAAAGCAAATTAACAGATCTGGACACAGCAGACCCTGAGAAGGTTTGGAGTCTGTTCGGCTTCAGCATGTGGCTGAACCCTCCCTGCCTTTCTAGATACAATGTCCTTTTAATAGTCTTAACAGGCCTGACACTGGCAAGATTTCACTTGTTCAGTACCCTACTTAATACAGCTAATTTTCTACTGGCAACATTTTTTTGCAACAATGACTCTTCTGTCACTGGGGTCCGTGGAGAAGGCAGCTTGGAAATGCCAGCCAGAGGGGGGAGGTAGCAAAAAGTTCATTGTAGCTGTTCACTTAAACAGTTCTTTAGAAACACACAGCACTTTTCTGGTTTGTACTGTAGGGTGCTAGGGGTAAGTGGAAGGGAAACTAACATGACACTACATGTTCTTCTTTCCTCATGAGCCCACAGCAGATCCCTGAAACAGTTGCGTGTTGTAGGGTGTATCTTAAGGAGAGGATGAAGCTGTAGCTTCATGGCCAGCAGTCCTGATGTGACTGCCTGTGAAGTCACTATGATTCAATATCAGTTCTCCCCAAGGGACTTGTCTAATATCTACAATTACTGTGGTATCTTAGTCAGTAACGAAGTATGTAAAACCCCTTTAAATGGTTTTGAAAAATAGTATGCTTGATCTTGGCAAATTTCTTGTAGAGGGTCACCCTTGTGTCTAGCGTATCACTATGAGTGACTCAAGAATGAAGCAATTCTAATTATTTTTTTAATTCACATACTTTCAGTAAGCATGAAAACTAATTATAATCAGTTAGCCCACCCTTTGCTAGAGCAATAGTGATGTAGATACCTGCTGTTCTGTATCACTGTAAAAGGCTTTACTGGCCTGCGAGGGGCAAAAAATAGTTGGCAATAGAACCAGTGGCATCTGCAGATCAGTCTGGTTAGAGAAAAGCCCTGCAACCAAAGCCAATAGAGTCCGGGGCTATGACCCTCACTTTTCATTCTATCCGTGTCCTGTTTTGGGGACTGACTGCTGAGGAGCTGTCATTTGGTCATTTTCTACTGCCATGCTCTCACCAGAGACATTGCACAGAATGTCCGCGTTCTGGCAAAAAGAAATGCTTTGCGTATGCAACCATGTCTACTTTCCTGTACAGCCATCAGGAAAATGGAAAGAAGTTCTAGAGAAACCCTGTGTTTTCTTCTGAAATAACTAATTCTTTTGTACTAAAATTCAGCTCAGGACTTATGCTGCTGTCAAGAGACATACACAACATTCAGAAGTGCCCTTCCCTCAGTTAAGGGCAGGAAAATGTTATGACAGCTGCTGTCCTACATGAACAGGTCAGGGAACTGTAAAGGCTTTCTAAAACATTTTTTAGAGATTAAGCACCAAAGACTTGAGGGAGAGAAGATGAACTGAGGTTGCAAGAGACCATAAAATCTCATAAACCATTCAAACCTTTGGCTGTACTATGCTCTTTTGTTAAGTAAAAAAAATGCTTAGTTCATAAGTAAATTGAAGTCAGTTAGACCTCACTTGCTGCAACATTTTTCCTAAGATTTCATAATCGTGTAATCCATCCTTTCGATATAAGCCCTATTTTTTGGAATGTTGGTGAGTGTAATGTAATGCTAGAGCTCCATGAGGTGTGGGAGTGGTTCCTGCCCGCTGTTACTCACCTCCTCCTTCATGCCTCATTTCCTCAGTTGCCTCTAAGTCAGGCTTAAACACGCGTGTGATTTCAGAGTAGTGCCAGTTACCAGTCTCATATGCTGTCTACATTAATTTCTCTCCATTTGTGTATGAACCTAGCATTGTCCTTCCAGTTTGAAACACGAAAAGGCCCTGAAGATGTCAGTCAAGCTAGCAAAAAAACCTTTTGCCATGGCAAGTAGTGAAAAGTTCATCTCAGATGACTGTGTATCACCTGAGCCTCATGGCCAATTAGCTTAAACAAACAGTGGGTAAGCTGAGGATTCAGGGGTGATCGCCTCTGCCGCGGTGATACTCTGGAATGCAATTCATCGGTATCTAGTCCCTGCAAGACATAACAGTTTCATGCAGTTTCTGCTGAAATAGAGGCATAATTCTGAGTGATTATTGTGAAAAGAGCAAGTACATGCCATTCAAATATATAGCATAGCTTTTTAAAAGTAAGCTTTGACTCATAATTTTCATACAACTGTTACTCATTTAGTTGAAATGCAACATAAGTCATCACCAAGCTTCGTAATTCCTGCTGCTTGTTCTTTATTTTAAAAAATCCCAAGGAAAAATATCTTCATATTTCTGTAGTGCCCATTATTCGGCATGACACTCTGTGTTACACATGAATCCCCTTCTCTCTGGAGTGCAGCACAGGAAGGCTATCGCCTAGCTGGCACATGTCTCACGCAGATGTTACAACCCATGAGTGACTTTCACTTACTTTCACATTATCTGTGTTCCCTGTGGCCTGGAGCCTTTCCACATGCTCTTACTTTCTTATCTAACTTGGACATTTCAGTACATCAAAGCAGAAAAACAATCTGAGTCAAAGTCATCCTTTTTGTCTCTTTTAAATTACTCTTTTTTAAAAAAAGTGATTTCTTTCAAGGTTATGAAGTATAAAGTGGAATCATTACTTAGATTTAACACTGAGTCACTCCTGGCATTGTCTGTGGTGGGGAAAGGCGACAGTATGTGGTCTCTTTGTGTGCTATAAATAGAAATAGCAAATATGTGGAATTGATTGGATCAGGATGTTCCATGAAAGTTTTTAACTCGAAATTGAGCATTCTAAAGAACAAAGTTTTCAGAGATTTAAATATCCAATTTAAAAATAAAGATTTAAAAAAAAAAATACCCAGGATTTATAGGCAGTTTTATATTTATCATGTGGTAAGCCTTTCATTGTAATTTTATTTATTTATGTTACTGAACTACAGGATTCAGGAAGCAAAAGGTTTATGGAATCAAATTTCATTAATTTTTGTTAAAGCAGTTTAAAAATAGAGTGTAAAATCATATATATGTGTGCACACACATGTTTTTGTATCACCTAGATTTTCTACTTGCAGTCATGTCTACCCAGACTTAGAGGAAATAACGGAAGTAATTTTTGAAAATTGAGTTTATCACATGAACTAAAATTGGAAATTATTATGAGAAACAGCCTGCAGTTGCTCGTTACTACATTAAAAGATTGCTCCTGAGATGACCAGAGCAGCCTTGACAGTCTGCAGGGTGAGCATGCTAAGCACTGCTTCCCGTAAACAGAAAACTTCTAACATGAATTATGATTTTAAAGGATTTCACGTGGTACAGGAATAAGTTTTCTCTTCTCTTAAAAATAAATTTAAAGAAATTACTACCCTGTTATACTTCCTTAAAGAAACAGAGAAAACCTTGAGATTTTTGAGAAGGTGCTGAATGAAGTAGAGTTGTTGTACAGGTTGTTTTTTCTGGTCCGTTATTTCTGTGTGTACATACACTTTTGTGTATTTGTCTCATGCTGTGTGAGTAAAAAGCTGTGTAGAGGAACAGTAAATTATATGACAGAAATAAAGAAGCCATTTTGAATAAGACTTTGCTTAAGTTTTTAGAAGAAAAACTTGAAGAATAATTTTCTTTAAAAGTACAAAGCATTTTTCAGTAGGGAAAATAATTGCTTACTCTGGAATGCGAGCAAGTCACTGGATACCTGACCTGTAATTTAGGAAAATAGCGAAGGGTTTTTCATCAGTAAGTATTATTATTACAGTAGAACTGTGGGGCCCCAGTTGAGACCAGGACTCTCTTGTGCTAGGCACTTTCTATCTAACAAGAGATAACCACTGCCATGGGAGTCTTGCAGCAAAGGCAGGGCAGACCAAAGAGGAGAAGGGAGGACATAGAGGTAGAAAGTAGAAGTGGTTAGTTAGCCCAAGGTCATGCTACTCACTAATGGCCACTGCTGCCTTGCGCTGCCAAGTCACCTATAGACAATTCATCCGAGTTCGTGCGAGTCGTGTGTCGCCTTTTGTAATGTGGCATCCCTGATCAGAGAGAATGGCCATGATTTAAATGGGTAATGCCGTTTGCCTATGCGAAAGAGCGGCTTGAAGGATCAGTCCGTTGTACGGCCTATCCTGTGCAACATGGGAATTGCGTACATAGACCTTCTGTCAAAGCTTGAGGCTAGCTTCTATTTAGTGTATGCAGTGTATGAGAACATACACTCCTAGGGCGGTAGCGATTTAACGGTTGGGTCTTTGGTTTGCCTTAATGTAATCAGCTGAGTATAAGGTGCTTCAGACTACAAAGCATTTGCTCGTGAAGTAAATCTTTGTCACTAGCAATTTTTTGTGTCGATAAGACATTGTTTGTGGGGGAAATGATGGAGTAAGAAATAGTGTGAATAAGAGCCTTTGAAAAAATGTGGTCACTGAATTCTCATAGAGAAGGAGCTATGTGTTAGTTTGAGAAAGCATGGACATAGAATCATAGAATGGTAGGGGTTGGAAGGGACCTCTAGAGATCATCTAGTCCAACCCCCAATCTTTAATTTCAGTTGCTCTTTTCACACACTGGACCTTAATTTTGCTTAGAAAAAAATAATAATGCTTCACTGCTTGAAATATGGCAGTCTACGAATTTGCTAACTGAAGTAAATACCAGTTCTGCCCTACCTAATCAGTAGTATTCTGCTTAGTTGTTAGTCCTGCTAAACTCACCTCACCATGTGAGTTCCAGTATCCTTTTTTTGGTGATGAATCACTGAGTTAGTATTTGATAGTGAGTGAGCCTAGTAGAACTGTCCCCCAAGTAAGTATGCACTTGTATTAGTTTTTGTCACTGAAATAAGGGGCATGTCCAGTGGTTCCATGCCACTGCCACGTGTGTTCCTTTGCACAGTGACAAATCAAATAGATTTACACTTTATTTTCCAAGCTTACAGAGGCAATGGGGGAAAAAAGAATGTTTGGAATTTGCAGTGCTATGTGTAGCAGCTCTGCTTCAGTGGGCGAAAATTTATGTGGGGTATTAGAGTTGGCAAAAGGGGTAGGGACAATAGAGAAGCTGTGATGTATTTGATTGTGTAGCAGTGAATTCCTTAGAGAGGCCCCTGCGTTAACCACCATACTGGCCTTTCCTCATGACACCCTGGGATGCAGATGAATTTAAAGGGTGAAGGAAAGAAGGCACATGTTGCAGAACCTTTTCCATCTTGAAAGAGACTGCCATCAAATTACATTTTCAGGCCAATTTGTTTTACCGCCTTCTGCAGCGTGGTGATTCAGAAGCAATGGGAGATTCCTGTCCCAGCCATTTTTAGCTCTTGGTTACCACACATTGAGAATGGAAACCTGAACATCTGAGACATCTCGTTATTTTTAATGGTTTGCAATGGCCAAGTGCGTAGCAGAGATGCATATGACTCATACTGAACTTGTGGCACAAACTTGGTCAAAATCCTGAAATTATCTATGGAAATGCCTTGGTGTGTCAAGAAATCATGCCATTTTCTACCAGCGTTGTATTCATTACAGAGAGACGGGCATCTCATTTAGTGCTGCTTGTGTAGTAAAAGCCTGGTGCACAAATACGTTTGAGAGTGCAGGTCATGGTTTTCAAATATATGAAATTCTAGTGGGCATTTGAGAAAACATTCACAAGTCACAGTAATTTCATCGTCTTTGTCCTTGCTTAGTGTTACTAGCATTCTATAATTTTTCCTTTTTAAAAAACAGTTGTCATGCAGCCAGGAAACCAAAATGATACCATTTGTGTTAATTACTAATAGCTTTTCTACAGGCTACCGCACTACATATATAGAACAATAAACATTAAAAATAGAGAGCTCTGTTGATTCACAGTAGTTTCTGTTTGATGTAATCCACATTTTATGTTTAAGCTTGTCCTCACTGCTAAGAGATGTTTTATTCTTTTTATCCTTCGGATTAGTAAGAGCAATGCTGATGCTGAAGCACAGTAAAGACCAGGCACTTAACTTTTTACCACAAGGTAAACTCTCTGAGGTCAAACAGTAGTTCCGTCTGGCATTGAACCCTGAAAGTTTACCTTGTGGTAAAACCCGAGTCTTCACTGTGCTTTTATCCTGGAATTGCTCCTGCACACCACAATGCCTGCTCTTTATAATGCTTTTATCTTGGGACAATTCATGGGAGCGCTACCGAGTGACGAAAAATGCTGCTTTTTTAGCAGTGGAGGCAAGTCCTTTGCTTCAGCATAGAAAACATGATTTCCATCCACATAAACTTCAAAAGAAACAGTAGAAATTCTTGACAGCCTGATTGTCATGGCATAATCACATTATCAGAGAGATTAGAAGCACTTTACTGTATTTTTATGCTTTAGTGACACTCCAAGGCACTGGACAAAATCTTCAAGTGCTGTTAAAATCTTTCCCTTAGGGCACTAAGGCAAAAGAGAGCTTTTTACCGCTGGGCCCTGAAATCACAGAGAAGGTGTTTAATTCTTCTGTCAAAGTGCTGCAGAACCAAACACAAGCAGAATGTGTAGTTACTGGTCTTTGTCTCACCTAGATATAGTTCTCAAAGTGACCTGCAGCAGAGCAAAACAAAAGCCTTCTAGAATTTGAATTCCTATCAGTTCCAGTCATTGTGAAACACTGTCATTAACCAGGCAATCAAACTAATTGAGTACAAAAGCATAAGCAATTCAGACAAGTGAGGAATGCACAGCACGTTTTCTCTAGAAACCTTGGTGGACTCTCGGATGCTGTAGCCTTTGTGGGTAACATGCCCGGTTTCAGGGTATGCCTCTCCACTGCTGTGTTCCGTTGAGGTGAACAGTCCACAACCCATGTGTTTGTAAGTGAAATTTTGCCTGAAAGACTGAATAGCTTGTGACCATGGGAAACTGAAAAGTTAAAGCCGAGACTGAAAGTGAGAGCAAAGCATGTGATTTTTGTAACGTGTTCCTTGTTGTGTATGGTTGCCAAGGACCACTGAAGATTTGGGGATTAATGTTATGATCATATGGTTCCCAATATAAAGGATTCCATTGATAACTAGTCCAGAGTGAAGAAAGCTAAAAATAAGCAACAGAAAAGCCTTTTCAGATGGGAGTCTGTGCCTCTGGAAGTGCACAGTATGGACAGTGTCTAGACAGAAAAGGTATGAAACACAAAACATGCACTTGACCTCAGTTAAAAGGCCAGGATGAAACAATCACAACAGAGAGAGTGACGTGGGGGAATTGCTGCACTTTAAAACTGCTGCATTAGTGAAGAAACATGGAATACGGGGTGAAATGGTTTTGCCTGTAGGTACTAAAAACGATGCTGGAAAAAGAATTTTTAAAATAAATTACAGTTTGTTTCATTTTGCTTGATTATTAACATGTAAAAATGCATTTTAAAATTAACTGTGAAGTCTTTTACCTGCCAAGGCATGGAGTCAGGACTTTGTATGTCTCCAGCTGAGATTACTAAAACACTTACAGCAGGGAGCTGCATTCCTTCTGCTGTTTTGAGGAGTTAGGGAATAGAATAGAAGGGAAGGAAACACACTACCATGGACATGAGTGCAGAGGAGAATTGAAAGGAAGAGGATCTTTTTTTTTTAACTTCCTCCTCCATTCTATACCTTTTAATGCAAGGCTTCATTCTTTGTATGCATAACTTCATATAATCCACTGTCCGTCTTGCCAGTAGAAAGCATAGCCCTAAACTGCCATTTTCTGCTGATACTTCGGGACCTTAGACTCTGTTGATCTCTTTCAGATTCTCTGAAAATAAACCAAATGAAAAGTACAAAAATGTTAATACAAAACTGTCTCAAGTGTTCAGCTGCCAAGAGGCAGCTTCTGAGTCTAGTAAAAAAAGCAGAGCACCTACAGCAACATTTTTTTGAACATTGACTTGTTTCAGAAATAAGTACCGGACTACTCTGCACATCCATGTAGTGATAGAGCAATGAAAGTTTGTCAGTCACATACGAATCTCTGCAGTTGTAGAAAAGGCTGCCATCTTCGGGTAATGCTAGCTCACTGCACCCTTACTTTTGTGCTCAAGAAATCAAAATCCACAGCGTGACTATAAGGTAACCACTAGAGAATCAATCCCAGTCTTGAGCCAACCATTGTACTAGCCTCAAATACTCTAAAGTGTGCTTTCTGACTGCACATGACCCATGCACTTCTTGCATCTTGTGTTATCTTTTTGTTGTGCTTGATCCAAAGCATAAGCAAAATCTTTTTGCATTTTGCAGCTTGGAAATAGAGGTGAAAACTCAAGAAGCAGCAGACAGTTTTGTCTCAAAGCACTGCTGTCTTCCCCTGTTCCTTCTGACAGCAATATGGGTAGGAATAAATCTTCCAGGAAAAAGGGGAGATTTCTTACTATTATTTGTGACTTACCTGAAATAACTGCTAAAAACTCTTTATCTGAGAATGTACAGGGAAAACTTAGGATGTCCTAACCTTGAGAGGTATCAGATTGTATTAAAGATTGGGTTGGACAGAGTAATTGTAAAGGAGTTTATCAACATGGTGCATTGACTTATTTTTTGTTGTTTATTAGGGTCGGCCAGGACCAATTGGGCTTCAAGGACCGATAGGTGCACCTGGATTTACTGGCCCAGAAGGTTTGCCCGGAGCAAAAGGTGAGAAAGGAGCAGTGGGTCCCCCTGGAGCAGCTGGACAGAAAGGAGACAAGGTAACCTCAACAGTGACTTTTCTGGTTTTTTCCCTGTAAAAGATCTATGGCCTTGTATATATTTTTGATAAATAAAGATAATCTCGGACAATCTGCCCAGGGGTAAGAACACATCAGCATTTCATTAGGATCCTTAGAGGATCCCCTGCTTTTATTTTTGAATGAGAATACGGTTCTTAAAGTTGCTGAATGTTGTAGCCATCCTGGTAGATGAATCATAGCCAAATGAGTATTGCTGTTGCAAGCAAGTCTTGCAGTTCACATGCCCGGCGTAGGTGGACGTTATTCAATTAATAGGATTTTAAAATGGGGAAGTCTGATATCGTCTGATGTGAGGACTGGGGTGAGATTCCTACTCTCATGCCTGTGCAGTTGGAAAAAAGGAATGTTTCAAGGACAACAGCTTGAAAGGCAGAGGAAGTCCTGCATGCTTGCTTGGTTTCTAAAATCTGAAGGAAGTCTGGCACATTAGGACATGGGCTTGCATTCTGGGACTATCCCAGAGCACCTTACCTGTTTACTTGATGCAAGGTGCTCAGATCACGTGTGCAAATAAGATAAAGACAGATAGCTCAGGTGCCAGGACCTGCAGAGCAGAGTTTGTCTTCCATGTTTTCCCAGCTACTGATAGGTGAGCTAGGTGATGAAAACAGCTCAACTGAACTTTCATATGCTGCAGTTACATCCTCTTCTCGTTTAATATTAGTCAACACATTGGAGTTCTGGTTACCCTTTCTCATAAGACAACCAAGTAAACTGAAAATTATGACAATGAAAGTCGTTGCTTTGGTGTGGCATTCATCTGAAAGGCAATGGAGGATTCAAAGAACTGAGTGCTGATATGAGTGACAGCATTTTCGTAATTCTAGCAGATAACACTGAAATCATTAAACCTGCATTTTGAAAGACACAGAAACCCGGGATAGGAACTGGTCTGTAACGATTGGAAGCAATTTCCTTGCACTGAAAAAAATCCCGTATTTACTCCAAAACTGTTGTTTCTATTCAGTGAAATAGATACATATGTAATACCAACATGCAATAAGATTCCGTCTCTATATCGCTCGTGAAAGCAATATACTTTACCTTTCCAAAGCAGGAGCAGTTCAGGGTGAATATTCTGCTTACACAGTCTATTTTGCTACTATCCAGAGCAGAGCCATTGAACCAATGAAGTGGTAATTACTTGCAACTCAGCCAGGGGTAGTCTGAAGTTAATACAGTGGTCTGCTTATCTCTGGGTGGTGCTATCCAAGTACAGATAGAAAAACCCCCAAGTCCTGTTGAAACTCTTGGAAGGTCGAGAGTGACACTGAGATTTAAGCTTATACTGAATTGTTTATTTTCCTGGCATCTTATTTTCGCAAGATGAGCAGTAAGAGATTGTATTTTTACTTTAAATTGCCTGATAAAAACATTCCTGAAACACTCATTTGGCATCCAGTCAAGCTAAGATGCTCAGTTCCGATCTTCACTGACCTTTGTGGTCAGAGAGAATCTGTATGAGATAGTTTGCTCATTTTGGTTTTGAAAGCTAAAGTCTAAGACTGAAAATGTTGAAGTGAAAAGTACTCACAGGTAACTGAAATATACAGATTGTTCAAGTGAAATATAATGTATATTCTTTTTCTTCAGGGCCCAATGGGAGTTCCAGGATTTCAAGGCATCAACGGGATCCCAGTAAGTTTGCATACGTAAACACAAATCACCGGAATGTTAGTCACAACCAAAAGCACGTAAGCACAATGAGACTGTCCTAGCACATGCATAGTGTATCTTGCTTGCTTCTCTCTGGAGGGACATGGCAGTGCTTGTTAGTCTACCTGGTGCTTCCATGCTGTTTTGTTTGGATCCTATTATGGGATGATAGGAAGTTGATAGGTACCAGGAAGTGAGCCTGAATTACATGGAGATCCACTGCATCGTTGATAAGCTTTTCTTTCAGCACCATGTTCTCTCAGCACCATGTGTAGAAAACACCATATCATAAAATCAGAGAGTTAGGGAATTGAAAGGGACCTCAGACAAACAGGCATGATCAGCTGTGCTTCAGGCTATTTTTAGTGTGGATTTCCTAACGAACACTTAAAACCTTGTAATGATGGGGACTAACTTCGCTGTTAGAAAAGCTTTGCTAATGCCTAACTTCAGTCTTTCTTTCTGAAGTTTAAACCTCTTAGTTCTCATCTCACTCGTCACAGACAGAGGGAGCAGATTGTTCCCTTTTACTTTGTAGTAGGCTTCTTGTATGTGGTAACTGTTATCAGGTCTCCCTCAATCTTCTTTTCCTATGGTGTCAACAAAACCAGTGATTAGAGCAGAGGCCCTCCAGAGAATCCTGGATTCTCCACTAGGTGCTAGTTCTGGTTTAGATCTGAACCTTTCAGAAACCTAAGATAGGAAAGTGATAATTATTGCATTTTCCGGGTGATAGGGGTAGGTAACTACTTTCCCTGACCATCAGGAAGTTTTTTTTTTTTTGTTTCTTTCGTTCTTTAGAACATTAACATTCTAGTGACAATTGTTTCCTCTAACCAGGACAACCACACAAAAAATTATGTGCCTAGAGTATTTTGACCGCTTTCTTTTCCTTTGTTTTTGCCCAGTGATTTTTGCAAAGATGTCTTACAGCCATTTTATATCAGAGGAAGTTTAGCTGGGTCAGCTTTAGAAGTTACCGCAAACTTCCTTGCTCTCTCTACACTGTTTAGCTCATCCTACTTTCTCCTCTGCTATTTGAATTCTTTTTCTTTTCTTGATGACATTTTTCCATCTTCTGTGTCCTTGTGCCTTTGGACTGTACTCATGCTCTTTCTCATCTTCCCTACTTCCTCAGCTGGCCAGGAGCTTCAACAGTTGAGCTGTGTTTTCTTACTTCCTATCAAAAACTGAATTGTTTTGATAGATTGGCTGAAAATGCACGGTTGGCCCTGTAAATGAGCATGCTTGATTCCAGTTCCTTCCTGGCCCTTGTCCTTCTCTCCCCATCCACTCATCCTTGCCTGTTTTCTCTCCTGCTCTACTCCCTTGCTGCTATTTTTTCTTTTCCCACCAGCCAACTCTCTAGTTATGAAGAGAACAAGCTGTTCCCATAATACTTAATTTAATTGAACGCACTGTGGGAACATGCTGTTCTCAGGGTATTTTTTCAGATGAGGCTCTGGAGAAAGGGGATTCCCAACAATGAGGGGAGGCAGAGATACAGCAACAGCCATTGCCAGGTAGTTGGCAGCGACAGGCATTCCGAGGAGGGAGTAGGGGAGGTACATGAGAGGATTCAAAGCCTCCAGCATATGCAGATGTACTTTGTCTGCTTTACAGTATTCTGCAGGTGGGTGAATGGGAAAGAAGCAGATTTTGCTGCTCATGAACAGCAAACTGCGCACTGCTGTGACTCCTCTGTGCCACAACTGCAGGACAGAAAAAGGAGGAAGGGGAAGCTAGTTCATATTATTTACATTCTGGCCATTGAGATAAATACTTCAATTCTAGAGTGAAAATAGCAGCCAACACTGTTTGAGAAAATACTTGTACTTTTGCCAGTTGCATTTCAGGATAGGGAATAGCTTAGGTTTGTTGTGAAATGTATATGAACATATGCACATTATATGGATGTGTGAAATGTGGAGCAAAAAAGAGGGAACATGTATGTTAATACATGTAAAAGAGAAATAAAAATATATTGCTACCTCACAAGACTGAACATCTAAATATGAAGAGAGATTCTTTGTAGTGCGCAGGTACGTTAGCGTGGGCAGGTGTATTTTAGTCATGGCCAAAGGATTGCAAGGCCATGATTCAGGGGGGAATCCCACTATTGACCTTAAGGGAAGTGATGTTCTGCAGGGTTCGCTTGGGGAATGCTCGTGGCAAGTAAATCATGTTGTTACAGCTGGCCTGACTAATCCCTTTAACCTAGTAAATACAGCAGCTACATGTGTTTATTGCTAGCCTTTCTGTGTCAAGCTGTAGAAGAAACCCTCAAATCCTTGGCACTACTCGGGAAGTTTATTTTTTCCCATAGGACAGGATTCAAGGATACCTCTGGCAAAGGCTGTGACTAGAGCTGGGAGATGTGTATAGCTTTTCATGAACTGTTCAAGGAGTTATAGAAGGAAATATTTCTATGAGAAGTAAGCCCTTGTCTGTACTATGAAAGCCAGAGTTACATGGAGAGACAAAGTTCTCTATTTTGTGACTCACCTAGAGGAAACGCAAGCACTTGGTGATGGCTGTAAAAAGGCCACTTTGCTGTAGCGAACCATGAAACTGCTTATTCAATTAGTTTTCTTTTCACCTTTAACTGCGTTTGTTTCCCTGTTTTTAAATATTTGTTGAGCTCTCCTGTTGGGATCGCCTCTGTGATGTTTGATTTAGAAAAGAGGCCCCTTGGGATTACAGTGTTAGTGTACGAGCAAGAGTCAGATAAAGCAAGGGCTTAGACGAACAGTTCAAGTTTCCTTATCTGTCTCACAGGAACGTCTCCTTTTGTGGGAACAGAGAGCACGAGTGATCTCTCTGGCCTGTGTTTTAACTCAGGTCTGTAAACTAGTCACCCTGCCATGTATAAGTAAAGCCTGTATAAGTCTTCTGCCTTAGTCAATCGAGGTGCTTGTGCTGAATTGGCACATCTGCCAAAGCAGGAATTAGAGGCAGTGAGAGCAGTGAAACTATTCGTCACTGTTTTTGAAGTCAAAACAACTCGTTAAATCAGTATTTTAAATCCCTGGGGAAAAGGTTCGTTTAAGCCAGAACTTTACAACTCTCAAGAAAGTCAGTTGTGGGTGTTCAGTATCCCCTTAGGTAAGGTTCTTAAAACAAAGCATTGTGAACTCTGATAGAAGATTAACTAGAAAGTAGGAAATCCTGTGGATTTTTTTCCTGAAGCAAAAGAGATGGCATGTGTATGTGTGTGCATGCGTGTCACTCTGTGTCATGCTTTGGCTCAGAACCACAGACATGGATGCCATGGGATTAAGAGACAGGACCACAGATTTATTTAATACAGATAAGAAATCACTGTGGTCAACATACTGTATATCCTCTCTTTGTGAGCTCTTCTCACATATGAAAAGGATACCAAAATCCTTTGGGCCACTTACAGACTGTGTTGGGCCAAGAGTTAGGAGATCTCACCCAAAGCGTTTCCCAAGACATGAGGCCACCAGTTAGCTGCGTGCCATGGGCTGGCTCTTGCCCAACACTAAAGGCTCAGCAGCTTGACTGCTCGTTGTCTAGCTCTGAGAGGCAGATGTTGGCTGTTCAGCTTCACTAAACCCTGCAGCTGGTCACCTTATGTTGTAACCAGATACATGAGCACTTGTCCCACTTAGCTTCTGGTTTTGTTGATGCTGTAAACAAAGTGAAAGACCTCATAGACATTGACCACTCTGGCCTCCCTCTGCAGTCACAGCCTGTCCTGTCAGAGACTTGCTGCTCTTGGCTATGACATCCCGCATGGATGGAAGAGGGTGGCTGGCCACTGATTTGTTCCAGCTTTGGGAACCAAATTAAATAATTTCTAAGGGACAAACATAAGTGGCAATAAAGCGATGCTTCAGCCTTCTCCTGTCACTTTACCAGGGCCTGGCAAGTCCCTGCTTGCACACCACATGTGGATGTTTTGACAAACAGAGTTTAATCATCAGGGCAACTGGTACTATGTATAGTACTGTGTACTATCAGTGGTGCCTGACGCTAATGCTTTGGGATGACTTCATTCCATGTCCTGAGGCCTGGGTGAGATGCCTTGATCCTGTAGTGGAGACACGCTTTGCATTCATTCGGTTTGCACCTTAGTGGCTGACAGAGAACAGATCTGGGCTCTCTCTCCCCTTCTCTCCATTTTGTTGGCACAAATCTCAATACAGTTGCCAAATGAGCTGGACCAAGGAACTCATTTGGCTGAAAGTTAACCCCATTAAGAATCAAAACAGTTATTTCTCTGCTGTGTTGGTTTCCTGCTCTGACTCACCTATTCTGCCTGTACTTATGCCAGCACAGGGAAGAGGTAGGTGTGAGTAAGCAGGAGTGTGCCATGGCCCTCCCGGCAGTGGCTGAGACCTGTGATCAGCTCAAATATTTACGTAATTATAGCCTAAGTTGCTCTGCATCCTTGGGAAAGTCACTCTGCTACTGTGTGCCCCCAGCTTCTCATGCGTAAAATGAAGATTATAACATTCCCACATTTTTGCAAGGCGTTTTAAGATCCATAGATAAAAGGCTTTACATTACTGCAAAGTTCTCATTGAGTTTGGTCAGAGCATATGCTATTGGCTTGTACTGGGAAGACCTTTAGCAACACAAATGTGTTTTGTTTTAAGTGTCAGGCATGAAGGATCGTTAATGTTCTGCTTTATCTCCATTTTATCCATGTTTATTTTTTTACTTTCCTAGTGTGACTCAACTTTTTAAATGCCGTATCTTAAGGATAAATTTTGGGACCAAATAAAAGTACTTTTGGGATGAGTCAAGATCAGTGTGTACAGAGTGGAGGGAGAGAACTGTCAGTTACTCATATGATCTCTGTAAGTTTCATTTTTCTTCCTGCCACAAAACACTGTCTTTGAGAGCCACAGAACTCATTTCTATGCAAAGGAGGATAGAATAAGGAGCTGCTTCGTACCCATGCAGTGTGACTGACAGTCCTGCCTTTCTGTACTTTGCCTACACACACCCATATGGCACTGAAGAAAAAGTAACTAAAGTCTCAAACTTTGGTCTCCTCTGCACCAGTACCATGCTGGGTAAACTCCGTCAATTTAATAAAGCTATGCCAGGGCAAAAGAGATGTGAAATCAGAATTAGGTACAATTGTATTCTACTCTGCTTGATTAGTAATTGACTATTACAAACGTTTTCTTTTAAATGCTGTTAGTTTAATTAGAGCTTTCTCACAGTTGCTTTGCCTGAGGTTTTAAGTTTAATTTAACAAGAAAAGCTGTTTTGCTTGAGTGGCCTGATGCTGGAGCTGTAACATCTGTTGAACTATTAAAGGAAAGAATCCACACTGGAGAGGAAGAGGAGTCACTGAAACTTTAAGCAGATTGGAATTATAAATGCTCAGTATTGTTGAGTCTGCCTCTGCCCTTGTTTTTACAGGAGTAACTCCCATTCCTGGTGTCAGGTGCACCCTTGTGTGCTGTTTTGCACTGTGTTATATGCTGTATATTTCAGACTGCTGTGGGATGAGTATTATCCTTTTGGGACCTTCTCATGCACAAGTTATGTACTTCAGAAAATTATCCCTTGGAGAAAAAGATGATGAAATGAATGCAGCCAATGTTCTAGGATTTAAGCTTTGGGGAGGATAAACAGTGCTGGCTGAAGAAGCTACTTCTGTTGCAGTCTCCCATACACTGAACTTGAGTGGGAGTTGTGCATTTCTTTTGTTTTGTGTTGCCATTTGGAAGATAGAGTTTTCTGAGGACAGCATTACTAATGAAATAATGCATCCTGTTGGTCATTCTCTCTTTTTTCCCTTTACACAGGGTCACCCTGGACAATCTGGACCTAGAGGTCTTCCTGGCCTTGATGGCTGCAATGGTACCACTGGGAGTCCTGGTGTTTCTGGATCAGATGGGTTTCCTGGCCTACCTGGGCTGCCTGTACGTCCCAACTCGAACATGGTGTTTTGTAGTCACTAAGCTGGGACTTGCTTTTCATGCCATTGTTGGAAAAGTAACTCCCAGTTACTTAGAAAGAACCCTAATAATCCCAAGTTTATTAGCATTGTTAGAGCTCAGTATCATTTTCTTGTTGAAATTCTACTCTGAGGACAAAATGAAGATCTTGTGAATTCAGTATGTTCCCGCACCAGGTTATACCATTGTCACTGACAGTATTCAAGCTAACTCAGAAGAAGCCATGATAAAGTTTTTAAGAACCATGAAGCATCAAACATCGTCCACCTGGCACGTTTCAAGCTAGTGGATGCTGATTCAGGAAAGGATGTTATCATGTGTTCAAGCCTATGCATCAAATATTGGATGCCTTCCTTCAGGTCTTAAGTTGGCCAAAAGCTTCAGTCTCGCAGAGTGTCAATAAGATTTACTTTCCAGGGTATGTGCTTTACCTTTGAAAACACTTTTCTACCAGGTTGGAATTTTATCTAGCCTGATCTTACAAACACAGGTTGTGTGACTAATCGTACATGTAATGGAACTCCTTTGCACATATACGTGAAGAAGAGGAAGGAAATACAGCTGGCAGGTGTAAATAATGCCATTTGTTTCAGCATTTCTAAATTGTGCTGAGAAATCTTTACATGTCTTCCAGACTTGAAATTCATGTGATGTTGGAAAATACTGAAGCAGTAAGATCAAATTAAAGCACTACTTTCTAAAGTAACTCATACTGCAACTCAAATTTCTATTTTGTAATGTTTGTAGGATTACATTTTTGCCAAGGAACATTGCTTAGATTAGCCAAACCCTCTCAATTAAGTTTGCAATTAAATGATATCACCTCAGATAAACTGGATGGGATGATCAAGATTAAAATAAAATGGGTAAATCTAGAATTATAAAGGCAGCTTTTTCAGAAGATTCATGCAGTCTACCAGTTTTTTCTCATAGATGCTAAACAAAATTTGGTGATTTACAGTGTTAAACAAGTGATAGGATCATAGAATGGTTTGGGTTGGAAGGGACCTTAAAGATCATCTGGTCCAGCCTCGCTGCCATGGACAAGGACACCTTCCACTAGACCAGGTTGCTCAAAGCCCCATCCAGCCTGGCCTTGAACACTTCCAGGGCGGGGACATCATCCACAACTTCTCTGTATCTGACCACCCTCACAGTAAAGAATTTTTTCCTAGTATCTAATCTAAATGTACCCTCTTTCAGTTTAAAACCGTTACCCCTTGTCCTATCATTACACTCCCTGATAAAGAGTTCTTCCCCATCTTTCCTCNTAGAGCTCAGTATCATTTTCTTGTTGAAATTCTACTCTGAGGACAAAATGAAGATCTTGTGAATTCAGTATGTTCCCGCACCAGGTTATACCATTGTCACTGACAGTATTCAAGCTAACTCAGAAGAAGCCATGATAAAGTTTTTAAGAACCATGAAGCATCAAACATCGTCCACCTGGCACGTTTCAAGCTAGTGGATGCTGATTCAGGAAAGGATGTTATCATGTGTTCAAGCCTATGCATCAAATATTGGATGCCTTCCTTCAGGTCTTAAGTTGGCCAAAAGCTTCAGTCTCGCAGAGTGTCAATAAGATTTACTTTCCAGGGTATGTGCTTTACCTTTGAAAACACTTTTCTACCAGGTTGGAATTTTATCTAGCCTGATCTTACAAACACAGGTTGTGTGACTAATCGTACATGTAATGGAACTCCTTTGCACATATACGTGAAGAAGAGGAAGGAAATACAGCTGGCAGGTGTAAATAATGCCATTTGTTTCAGCATTTCTAAATTGTGCTGAGAAATCTTTACATGTCTTCCAGACTTGAAATTCATGTGATGTTGGAAAATACTGAAGCAGTAAGATCAAATTAAAGCACTACTTTCTAAAGTAACTCATACTGCAACTCAAATTTCTATTTTGTAATGTTTGTAGGATTACATTTTTGCCAAGGAACATTGCTTAGATTAGCCAAACCCTCTCAATTAAGTTTGCAATTAAATGATATCACCTCAGATAAACTGGATGGGATGATCAAGATTAAAATAAAATGGGTAAATCTAGAATTATAAAGGCAGCTTTTTCAGAAGATTCATGCAGTCTACCAGTTTTTTCTCATAGATGCTAAACAAAATTTGGTGATTTACAGTGTTAAACAAGTGATAGGATCATAGAATGGTTTGGGTTGGAAGGGACCTTAAAGATCATCTGGTCCAGCCTCGCTGCCATGGACAAGGACACCTTCCACTAGACCAGGTTGCTCAAAGCCCCATCCAGCCTGGCCTTGAACACTTCCAGGGCGGGGACATCATCCACAACTTCTCTGTATCTGACCACCCTCACAGTAAAGAATTTTTTCCTAGTATCTAATCTAAATGTACCCTCTTTCAGTTTAAAACCGTTACCCCTTGTCCTATCATTACACTCCCTGATAAAGAGTTCTTCCCCATCTTTCCTCTAGGCTCCCTTCAGGTACTGGAAGGCTGCTATAAGGTCTCCCTGGAGCCTTCTCTTCTCCAGGCTGACCAACCCCAACTCTCTCCATAGGGGAGGTGCTCCAGGCCCCTGATCATCTTCGTGGCCCTCCTCTGGACCTGCTCTAACAGGTCTGTGTCTTTCCTGTGCGGAGGACTCCAGAGCTGGATGCAGTACTCCAGCTGGGGTCTCACCAGAGTGGAGTGGAGGAACAGAATCACCTCCCTTGACCTGGTCACGCTTCTTTTGATGCAGCCCAGGATACAGTTTGCCTTCGGGGCTATGAGTGCACATTGCTGGCTCATATTCAGTTTTTCATCCACTAATACCTCCAAGTCCTTCTCCACAGGGCTGCTCTCAATCCACTCATCGCCTAGCCCGAATCCATGTTTGGGATTGCCCCAACTCAGGTGCAGGACCTTGCACTTGGCCTTGTTGAACTTCATGAGGTTCGCATAGGCCCACCTCTCTAGCCTGTCGAGGTCCCTCTGGATTGATACGTGTATGAACAGGAGAGTTACACCATGTCAAACAGATTCCAATAGGATCTTAAAAGTTGTCGAAGGCCTACAATAAAAGGGAAATCTAATTATAAACAGGAAAATACCAGGGTAAATGTTTGCAGAACCTTGTTTTTCTAAAGCTGCAGGAAGTCTTAAGTTCTTAGAATACCACAGTTTCTTTGACAAAGCTGCAGTGGTACTTTTGCAGTTCACTGGAGCCAGAAGTTTGCCTTGTTCATTATGCTGAATATAAATTCTTGCAAAACTAAATCAGTATTTTTTCCAGAAATTTATTTTTGACTTCTTTTTTTTTTTCCTTAATCAGGGTCGTCCTGGCCCAAAAGGTCTTAAAGGAGAACCTGTTTTTGCTCAAGGCAGTCTTAAAGGAATGAAGGTAAGACTTGTCAACACATAGGAGAAAATGCAGTACAAGGAACACTGATGTCCTACAGGTTGCAGGGCTGATGCTGCAGGTCAGATTGCTCATGATGTTAGACTTGTGTGTCTTGGATATGCCTGAGTGCAGAACTGTGAAGAAGGTCTTGTAATAACTTCATTAATGACAACACAGAAGACACTCAGAACTTGGACTTCCTTGATCTTTGCAGAAATCTTGTTCATCCCATCCTGGGATGCTGGGACGTTGCTCATCCTGTTACTGTTCAGTGTAGTTGCTGGTCCTTCACTTGTGTCTGGAGAGCTAGCACCATTCGTTTGTTTTGTTAAACTATAGATGTGAGGAATTTCTTGTAAGCTTGTCCTGACTTATATGAGGCAGCACATGTGTTTCTAGATGCAGATGTAGCAAAGGAGGGGCCTTTACCTACACTTGGAACTTTCCTGTAACTGGCATCTTTGCATGTGCCAAGTCTGTTGAAATAACAGCTCAGGAAACTCGCAAGTGCATGTTAAGATTTCTACTGTGAGATCCCAGCTGCCTCCCAGTGGTTTTTGTACTGGGAGGTACTAGTAAGTCATCAGTCATATTCTGGGCTTAAATACATGAATATCATATCCCACTCATAGTATCCCATCCTTTGCCACTGTGAAGTCAAGATTTTACTCTCTGTTTCATAAGGACCTTATTATTAAGACCTAAAATATCTGTATCATGTCTGTAATTTTATTTCCTGTACAGAAAATGCAAACCACTGTTAGACAATTTGAGTTTATTGTTCAGAACAGTGAATAGGTTCTTGAATATGCTCATGTAAAATATTTGGTTCTTTGTTGCCTTGAAACAAACACTCACCAGCTTACCATGGTTTTGATTTTTGCCAGAAGTACTAGGTTTGGAATAAATCTACAAAGGACTCAGTACCTCTTGTGGTACTGAACTTAGCAATATTTAGCAATACTTAGCAGTCTCATGGTTCATTAAATATTGAAAATATTAAGAAATTTATTCAGACATGTAAGGCCCATCGCACTAACTTTACTGGTCAAAATGAAGAACTTTTATAAAAGTCTACCAACATTATGTATACTCATAAGTTGGTAAAAGTTATATAGGCCTTTGTTTACTTTAGTATTTGTGGGAAATACAGATAATTTGATATGATATGCTTTCACATATTTTATAGTGGTTTTGTAGTGAAAGTTTTTAGAGTATTTTCCGGTGTTTTACAATTAATACAAATTTATTTTCATGCCACTTTAGTTTCTTTTGTTACCCATAAACAAAATGGTTATAATTTCTCTGGAGGTCTGGAATGTCTCCATTACCCAATTTAAGTATGAAAGTATAGGTGTCAAAATATTTTCCCATTTACACTTGATCTAATATTAGCTAACAGCAAATATTTCTATTTATACAAAACTTAATGTTCCTTATAGTTTGTTGCAATAACATAGTATAATTTTTACTCATGTATTTATAATTTTTAGGGGGAAAATGGTCTTCCTGGATTGGATGGAATTTCTGTAAGTTATTTAATTTGGCGAATAATGATTTTAAAAATATTAAGCAGGTAGTTTTTCTTGTATGTATTCTCAAGGACGCTTTTCAAATTAGTGGGCCATGTATTTACATGTGTGATACTAGCAGCATGAGCAATTCTAGCTTTGTGATGGTACGAGTGGATCTGCATTAAGGTAGAGGAAGTCAGATTTTTGGTATTATCTGTTCCATTTTTTCCTTTTTCAAATCAAACTCCCTTCTACCAATCTGCTTTGATTTTCAAAATACATCTAATAATATGAACTTAATTAGAGGATATTACTTTCTGTTTCCTGAAACTTGCTTTGTCTTTGGCTGGGGTTTGATGAGGTAAGTGCTACACATTCAGTATTTGTCCTATGTTCTTCTTATAGGGCCCAAAAGGTTTTCCAGGTCCAATAGGTTCTGCTGGCCCTATAGGGTTACCAGGTTTGCAGGTAAGAGACCTCGACTGTTGCATTTGTTGACAGAACAGTTGAAATTGTTGGCGGTTTTCCCTCGTTGTCTGTATTTGTGTCATGACAATGAGCAAAAGCGTATGTGCATCTAAAAGGACTGAGCATAGCTGACTTCAAGCACAGTGTGCTTGAACTTGGACAGTTTAATCTCAAGAGGGAAGGTTCCTCTCTGGAGCATTGTTCGGAGGAGGAATCATGAACGAGGGCTCCAGCAAAGCCCTAGAGTGCTGTCCACAAACGCTACATTATATTATTCTGAGCACTTCCTCATCTCGGAACTAGAGGGAATACGCTGCGTGTTTGGAGCCTTTGTCATCATGAAATATACCAAAGAGTTGCTTTTTCAAGATACTAGAAGAGAGTTTCCATTGGGTAGAGGTGAAAACAAACTACGTGTTTGTTGCTTTTCAGTTGAGGTTTGCTCTTATTTAACCACAGTACCAAAGGGCTATGCTGCCTATTATAGACGTGAAGACTTGAAGATCATGAGTATCAGTAACTTTTGCTATGGGGCCAAGAGATTAAAGTTCAGGTACCTCTGCAGATCCCAGCATTGCTCCAATTGTGTGCATCCTAATTAAGTCAAAAGAAATAAAATCTCGATCTTGTTCACATTTAGGGTCCAATGGGTCCCCCTGGGCCACCAGGTCCAAAAGTAAGTACCTACCTTTCCTGTCTTCTTTCTACTCCTGATTGTTGGCTTTCAAAAGAGTGCTGTGGGCCTAGATGACAGTATTGCTGTTGTTGCTGTTGTTCTATTATTCATTTATCTTTGGGTTTTTTCTCTCCTAGGGTAACATGGGATTAGGCTTTCAAGGAGAGAAGGGAGAAAAGGTAGGTGAAACTTGTTCTGTTATGGAAAAAGCATGAAAAAGTACTCTAGTGTTCCGTCATAGCTTGATCCTCTAGAAAGTTGCTAGATTCTAGCATTTTCTTCTTTCTCTTTTCTTCTCTTGGACTGATTGACGGTCCAAATACTAAAGACTCTGACTTCTTCCTTACCTGTTGGTACACAAAAAAAAAGGATGGGAACTTTTTCTGGATGAAGAGGAGGAAGGGGGACATCTCAATTCAGTGCAGTGTTTTCATGGTTATAAAGACATGAGGTCCTTAGACATCTTTGGAATCTCTGTCTTTCAGTTTCTTTGGACCCTCATGTCTTGTATTGAATTGTTCTTCTAACTTGATTATTTTTGGCTTTCATAGTATTCTTTGGGTCAACTAATGTGTAATTTATAGTCTCACTATCCTAAATGGGTTTCCTGCAGTGTGTTTGAGAATTTATACTGATGTAATGGGACTTCTCGAAGTTCTCAATTGGGAGCTTGATTCTGCTGCTGTTAAAATCAGTTCTCAGCATGCTAAATTTCTAATAGTTTCTTGTCTTCTTTTTCTTTCATATTTCTCCCAAAAGTTTTTCTACAATGTTTTCCTGTTGATTCCAAAGCTGAGACTTTTTTTTATTTTTGTTGCCATGTTTTATATGCATAACTCTTCTGAAACAGATTTAATGCGTTTTGTTAATCTTAATTTTCAGTCTGATCTTTTGACTTCCATGACCAAACTCCTGTGCCAGCGTTCAGGCACACAAATATTATGTGTGTGGGAAGTAGAGTGACTTTTTTCTGATCCACTTTCATAGGAAATCAAAGATACTCTGCCGATGTTAATAGCTTCTTCTTTTGCCGACAGGGTGATGTAGGGCTGCCTGGCCCTCCAGGTCCCCCACCATCCACCGGAATACTGGAATTCATGGGATTTCCAAAAGGGAAGCAAGGAGAAAAGGTCTGTAAATTCAGTTTACAAACCCTCTCCCTCCCCGTGCTCCTTCATTCAAGGCTGAATGAAAGTACTGGGCAGTGAGGGCTGTTATGTTTCCAAATCAAAATCATTTTCTATACTAGTTTAATCTGCCAGATGGCTATTGAATAAAAATATTCTTACCTCAGAGCATTGTGGACCACTGGAGAATGCAGACGTCTTAAAAGGAGAAATCTGAAAGCTTCTTAAATGTTTTCATCATTAATCCTAAAAATAAATGAACTGTAGTTTGTTTCTGTTGGACCTTGAAATTGTGTCAACTGAAGCAAAAACCCCAAATCCACTTAGAAAAATAAATAAAAAGCTCCAACTCTTTTGCTTTGCCTACGATGCACACTAGTCTGAAATAATCAGATTTCTCTCCCTTACTTTGTTATCCTGGCATTTACTGAGATACATATTTAGCTCATCAATGTTTTTATGAAAGCTGTATGGATCTTGAGTTAAAGATTCTCCACATGCGTGAAATCTAGGCATACTGAATTAATCTGGGACCTATACGGGCTGGTTTGGGAGCCCAGTCTGAGCTTGCCTAAGTGCCTGCATAAGTCATGAGAGATACTGTCTTGGTGGAGTTACATTAGCGTGAGGTGAAATTCAAACAAACTCTGTTTCTTTTGGCTCACGCTTGAATTTGTGAGCAGGATTGTGAAGACATTATGCTATGTTATCATGTGTTATTCTGCTGCTTTCTATGAAGTACTGTGCCTGTTCCAGTTCCCTAGGTGATGATACAAAATGCTTCTAGTTTGACTTCTAGCAGTGGGGGACAGTGTAACAACAGTTCCCAAGTAGTGGTCTTTGAAGCTATGGGAAGTGGTCACAGACAATGTGTTGCAGGCACCAGCACTGTGCTGAGAGACACTGTTTATCTGGCACATAACACAAATCAAGTGTACTTGCTGACAAACAAATTAGAAGGCCTTAATTTAGGAGTCAGGAGCATGATGGGTGGATTGTGGAAAGTCTCGCTTTCACGGGCACAGTGATTTATTGTGTTTACTACTTCCCTTGTCAGGGTGAGCCAGGCCCTCAAGGATTCCCTGGAGACAAAGGATTGCCTGGCCTGCCGGTAAGGACAGAGCAGAGTTTTTAATAGATACCTAATATGGGTTAGACGGCTCAACACCCTCTGAATAGCTCACAAGGTCTTTACAGGAGTTTCTAGGCACCGGAGTACTTTGAAAATCTGATAAAAATGTCCACAAGGCTTTTTGAAGAGTGTAACTGTAATCTGAGAGGTTTTTGTGCTGGAGATGCAAAGAAGGTAATGCTGTCCTACTACAGAGGTTACAAAGCAACCATCGTGTCAGTACATGTCATCTGCAGTTTGCAGAGACCTGCAAGTAGATGTGCCCTTCACATGGCCACTTGATGGCAGTGTTTCTTGATGTCCCACAGAGAGCTAGACATAATGAAAAAAAAATCCTTTTTTCCTTTAATTACGTCTAAACATAGAATCACAGAATCATAGAATGGTAGGGGTTGGAAGGGACCTCTAGAGATCATCTAGTCCAACCCCCCTGCTAAAGTAGGTTAGCCTAGAGCAGGTTGCACAGGAATGCGTCCAGGCGCATAACATATTTTTTGTTATTTTGCTTTAAAGTTGTAAAGCACATGCAGATCTTTCTGTCTGTCTGTATATATCTCATTTTAAAATGGGCTGTTTAACATTAGTGCTCATAAACTCAGGAATGTGTAGCATCTTCTCTGGATGAATAAAGAACAACAATTTGTCCTTGGATTCCAAAGAGCTGTTTCCCAGCTTATAACTTTTTGTAAATACAGGTTATTTTGATAAGCTTAGGGAATAAATATTTTGTGAAACTTCTGACTAATAAGATAAAATGTTTGCCAGTTTCTTCACTGAACAGATGTTCTTAATAAAAAGATACGCAAGAAAAACCTGTACATGAAGCACAGTTTGTTATTAGCCTTTCTGGACATGTTCCATTACGTGCATGTTTAGCTTAATGCATCACAAGAGGCCCATTGAAGCTGGTGGCGCTGAACATATGTGTGAACTTAACCACAACCATAAGATATTTCAAGATCGAAGCGTGAAAATTGCTTAACTACTGTAACTCTTGCTGAAATTAAATCCTGGTGTTCTATCTCTGGATTTGATACTTCTTACTGACTGGGAAATCCACCAAACATTTACAAATGTTGAGCATGAAAATGCTAGTTTTGTGTCATTCTTAAGCTTTAGAAATGAAAAAGGGTCCTCTGAGCACTCTCTTGAGCTACTGTTGTAAACAAATGAGATTTGAAATAATTTCTAAATGTAAAATACAATACAAAGTAGCAGTGGCAGGACTTTGCTGTTTATAGCATGAGGTTACTTGCATTTGCTACTGAGAGATGTGCTATGGTTTAAATGGTTGGAAGTCATGGGGAATGAAGAAGATAACATACTGCATGTACTGCCAAGTCTGATTGATACAGGTTTTCTTTCTCGGGCAAAAGAGTTCCAGCAGAAACAGTCAGTTCCCCTTGTCTCTCTGTTGTACTGTTTATATTACTAGAAGGATTTGTGTTCATTTTATCTTAGGGCTGTGCTATTCAGTTCTAACCAGATCACAGATTTAATGTTGACATTTTTCCTCAGGGCTTTGGAGGTGTTGGCGAAAAAGGAGAAAAAGGTGTGCCTGGCTTACCAGGTGGCAGGGTAGGTAACTTTACAAAGTCCTTAAATGCATGTTCTCAAACACATGAAGTGGGCCTTTCATCAACAGAAGCGGTCCCAAAGCATGTAGAAGTCTCAGACATAGGACTAGGTCCCATAGTACCCAGCACCATACAACAACAGAACAAGTAGATAGTTCTTATCTTAGTAGTCTCAGATTAAAAGTGAGATGAAAGATGTATACAGACAAGGTAGTCCAAGAAAATCATACTGAACTATTTAGTGGAAGTCTTGATACTGCAGGGCCTGTGCTTTTCCAGTTTTTTTGAAAGCTTCACAGAAAAGTAAGCTTGCTGGATGTCCAAATGAAGATAATAAAGAGGCCTTGCAGGGACTTTAGGGAGCCCTTAACCGGTGCCAGAACCAGCCATGAGAGAACATAGATAGATATTTGGGGTCTAAATGGGCAAGCTGCAATAGATGTTGTCTAACGAGTTCAATGAATGTGGGAGTTCACAGTGTGCTAGATCATGCTCTACCCATGGATTCTTCAAACCACCATGACCCCACAGAGTCCTGCTTATACACAGCAGGAAGACCAAGGCATTCTGTTCTGCATGTGCAATTGACAAGATAGAAAGTCTTGACTGCATTAAGTTTCATGGCTTTGTAATTACAAACTACGTACCTAACTTCCTAGTAAGCTGAGACACTGTGACTTTTTTAACTTGAACTGCTGTTTAGAAAGTAAATGGCTAAAGGAGATAACACCTCATTTATCAGTTATTTTACTGATTTCTTTCAATGATTAATATTTGGGAGATATGAAGAATCAGTGGTACCTTCTCCTTTTGAAAATTTTACGTTTTCATTCTTTGGTGCTGAGGTGTTTGGAGGCTGATATAAGATGACCAGACTGAGATGGAGCCTCTGAAACTTAATGGTTTTTGTTGTTCTAGGGTCTTTTGGGACTGGATGGATCTGATGGGATTCCAGGGAGAAAGGTGAAATTTCTTTTATTTTTTACTGTACTTACAATTACAGAAGCTAACTGCTTAAGATCTACTGACTTTCTTATCTAGTGGCTCCAAGTTCTCTGATGGATGAATGCATCTGCCTTATTAAACCAGTGAGAGCTAGCTAGAAAGTCTGCATAAAACTCTAGATCCCTTTAACGGTTTCTCTATTTATTCCTGTGTATACAGACGACCACCTCCACTAACTGGAAATTGTGCATTTCCTCCTGGAACGGTCAACTCTCCCGCTTTTCCCCTTTTGAGGGTGAAAATGGCCAGGCGATCAAGTGGCTGAAAACGTGTTAAAGAACTTCCACTTGCAAATACAGCAGTGGAAGTTGTTCAAGATAGCAACTTTCAGAAATACAGTTTTCATTTTGCAGCCTGGAATTCAGTCACTTTCTTGTATATTTTGTTTTATGTATGTCTTCTCAAGATATACAGAAGGTGCTGGTATCTCCAGTATAATCTGATTCATATCTATATGTTAAAATTATATGATTAAAATCAAGCCCTTTATGACAAGTTTCTCAACAATACTGTGTATGGGTTATATTGGGGCCTAAAGCTGTCCAAGACTTCAGAATCACAGGCAAGGTTTAGAGTTAAGGTTCCCTGCTCCACAGCTCTTGGAATATCCCATTTTGTCTGCAGTGGCAGTGGGATTTGTAATCCATACTGGGCCAGGTTGAATATGTCATGCAATAGAGAACACCACGTAGATTTCTAGTCGCACACCCAGAAGGGGAATTTCGCTGTCCCTGAGAATGATACCAGGGAATGGGTAACTCGAGAGCTCTATCTCCCAGCGTCACTTTAAATGGTTTGGTGCCAATAATTTGTTGGAGGGGAAAGTGTGGGGGACAAGGGAAATAGTGTTCTAGACTCCTCACTCCACAAGAATTTCTACGGTTCTGTGAGAACTCCAAGGTGTCCTCCTGATTTGGACACCCTCATGCCAGCTCGCAAGTTCTCACCATCTTTACAGCACACGGAGCCCTAAAGGAGCTCAGTATGTTGTGAGTGCTGAGAAATTGATGCCATCAGTTTACTCTTTCTTTATTTCCTCTGCAAATGTTTGGTAGGACAATGAATTGGATTTGTGGTTCAAGTCCAGGAACTGCAGTTGTCTCCACTAACAAATAATGCCACTGTCTTACTAACAGTGTTCCCCTGTGTGTGACCTTGCAGGGTCATCCAGGTATTCCAGGCTATCCAGGACTGGATGGAGTCGAAGGCATGAAGGTATGAAAACATATGAAAACACTAAAGCATTGCTTTTTTAAAGATATTTGCATGAATAAGTAAGTATCATTGCCCCAGTCAAATATCTTCTTTACCTCTGTATCACTGTAATTTTCAGTATGTTTCAGTTCCTCATTTGCTTTAATGTTAAGGATAAAAATGGATGGTTGCTGAACTATGAACACTCAGATATTTGAATACCTTTGCAGTGTTCATTCATGCAACTTCATGACTTACAGTTGTAGGTGTAGTTTTTCTGATCTCCTTTATCCTTACACCAATGCCATATTTACTGGACAATTTAGGCAAGATTAGATGGAAGTAAGCGGGTGTTAAGATAGTTAGTTGCCAAGGCTATCTGAAGTCTTAGATCACAGATCTACAAGTATTGACAAGCCTGAAAAGAATTGTGTTCCATTTCTTGTACTGGAGATAGGCAACACATAGCAGACATTTTCTGGGTATCTCACTACTTGGGCAGTCAGACGTCTGGAAACTGAGTGGAAAATGACTGGATAGTAGTTTGTTGTGAAAAATGCTTCTCTGCCACCAAGATCGGTGTATAGTTGGCAGGCGTGAAATGCAAGTACTGAAGGACTTCTCTGTGCAGAGCACGTGGATGTAGTAGTAGTACAGGTTTATGCACAGAGGAGTATTACTGGAAGAAGCAACAAAGTGTGCTCTGCCTTGGCTCACTGCGTGGTGTTTATATTATAAATATGATGGCAATTTGGACAACAGTCAGATTTTGCACTTGCTGTTTCAAAGAGGATTTGATACTCTGTTAGAGTGAGAGGAAGGAATGATACTGCAGTTTGTCACAACTTGGTTGTTGGGTGATTTTATGGATGGATCCATTTTTCTGGAAGCTCCTATTATTGAAATTCAGGATTTCAAGGCAACAGATAACTGCAGTGATTGATACTTTTAAAAACTGGTACGTTCATAGCAGCTCTCTCGCTTTTACCACAAGGTGAACAAATATGATCTACCTAATACTGGTCAATATGCTGATGTGTAACTGGTCTCCAGTACATTATGGTATACATGTGTCTGTCCTTCCTGTTGAGGTAAGGGGTGCCTTCAGAGGACAGCTGCATAGTAGCAAACTACACTTTGTCTGAAGCAGCCATCAGTTTAATCAGACAGGAAGTAGGTAAGTCAGGACAGCAGATGGTTGTGAATATCAGAAGAGCACGATTCACCAAGACAGTGATGGTTAGTCAGTGAATGACCACAGACATTGCTACCATAATGTCTGTCTACAAGCAGTATTCCCCTCCATCATCCATCTGAATCTAGTATGAATCTGTTTTTTTCTACAGGGTGAATTAGGTGACATTGGTCTCCCAGGCCCTCCTATCATTATTGACAAGGAAGGTGCAGTCATTTCAGGTACACGTTTCCATTTTGTTTTGAAATTTGTCTAAAGAACTTTTCCTGATCCAGCTTTACTTCTTACTATATTTCACCACTTTTTCCACATTGTGTGTTGCGTCTAACCCACTCCTTGTTATTTTTCCTCTCATTTCTATATGGTTGACATATGGATACATTTGGTCCCATGTTTATAACTTCAGAGTTTACAATAAACCTTTCATCCCCACACTGCAGAAAGATATGTTTTAAGGCAGAATGAAATATAGTGCCTGGAAAGCTGTCTGTGTGTGAGCACGGGGAAGTGCTCTGTGTCTACCTGTGTGTGTTTCTTCAGTGTACAAAGGAAAAATGGCTTCCTTGTGTTGCTTGGAAACAGATACTCTGAATGTCATTCTGCTATTATTTGCCATTCAATGTGGTAAAAATATTGCAAGAAAATGAGCTTAAAAAAAAAAAGGCCACAGCTGAATGAGGCCTGGATGGGAACAGTCTATGAAGTTACAAAGGTAAGGGGACAAATTGTATCATATCTCCTATTCTTCCTCCTTCACACGCAGTCAAGTTTGAAACAACCTCTAATAGATCAGGAGGAATTTATCCCATTATTGTTAACTTTGACTAACAGGCTTACTGCTAACGGCTTTGCAGCCTTTGCTGTTAATGAGGTCAGTGGCCACTGGGGTAGCTGACTGAACAGAGTCTTTCAGCAGAAATTCTCATGAGATTTTCCTCCTTGTTTTTCTATATTTGTCTAATAGGTGCCCCGGGTGACCCTGGAAACCCGGGAATACCCGGTCCTCCAGGAGATGAAGGGATCAGTGGTTTACCAGGCCTTCCAGGAGCTCCAGGGTTTCCAGGCCTGGAAAGAGGTAAAGCAGCTGCGAACAGTGCCCTTAGCAGGCTATTTTCTGTTTGTTGCTGAGAAGACTCTGGGTAGTAGCCTGGAGATGGTGAAGGTATTGGAGCAAGATTCTCCCTGCTCCTTCAGATGGTTGATTTGCAGACTGCTGTATAGGAGGCAGGGGTGACACACAGGAAAACCAACTATGTTGACTTGGATGGGAGCAGAATTAGTCCCACAATGATTACAGCCCAGGTAGGTCTTCAGGTGTGGCTGTTTGTTGTAGCAGTGTACACGGGAGGTTGGTTGTTTGGTTCCCATTTCAAACGAGTTGATTGGCAGAACCCTTCCTACATTTTAAATAATAACAAATGTTTTTGAAAGTTATTTTTTTAAATGACTTTTCATATTTGCAGTAGAGACCTATCAGATTGGCTAGATAAACCCACTGTAGATGGAACCCATTTGTCCCATCAAAGATCTCACTTGAAAGTTTCCGTTTCATTTGTATTTCATCTGGAAGTCCTGCCCTGCAATGATCCAGAGACTAGGAACTATTTGGGAAATTATCTAATTGAAAAGAAATCAGAAAATAAATAAAGCGCAGTCTTACATAGTTAATTGTCTAATTGATCAGTGGGACTGAAATGCAGCCCTGTGAAGTTTTTTGAATGTGTAAATGGGAGCCATTTGGTGCCTCCGATTAGTAAGTTTTCCTCTTTGTGCAATTATAAATTGTTCTGTGCTAACGTGGTTGCCGTTCAGGGCACAACAGTAATTTTCATAACATTAAAAAACCCAGAATGTGTTTGTTGCTGCAGAGCTGCTTATTGTGTCATTGTTGTCTAGATGGAATGGGCGCTGGAGGATCTCCAGGGATTCCAGGTGTGAAGGGTGAAGTTGGAGAACCAGGAAGAGCAACGATTGGATTACCAGGCACTCGTGGCAGAGGTGGTTTACCAGGTCTGCCAGGAGCACCAGGATTGCCTGGTTCACTACGTATGTATATTTTTAACATCTATTTTTATATTAGATTCAGAGTGAAACAAGACAAATAACCACTTATATATCTATTTCTTTGCCAGTGAGGATCATTCATCTGTAAATCTTAAATGTTTGGTTGATACCTCATTGTGATTGTGACTGCCACCTTAAATATATATATCAGCAGCCACCCTTCTGAAGTAAGAAAATACAGCTAATTATTGTTAGAGTGGTAGCCTGAGAGACTGAAGCACAAGGCTGTGGAGACACAATTTATGACACAGAGGACTTTGAAGTTCTAGGCTAGTCTCCTACTAGCTTAGATAAAGAATAGGCCATGACCTGGGGTAAATGTCTAGTCTTGTGAGTAGGTGTTTTTGGGTACCAGGAGTCAGATAGGATGCCTGAAGATACAGTTTTCAGACCTAAGGAAATTTTATTTTTATGTCTCCATTTGTATGAATGTCCTGATTGCATTAATTAAACGATGGGTTTGTTTTCCTCAGAAATGGGGTATTACAGGAAAGGGTTGATTTTTACACAAACCTTGTGTTCTACCACTCTGAGTACAAACAGCCTGTTTTATTTTCGAGAGCCAACCTTTCAAAACCAGGGCACGCTCCAGTGATGGAGCCAATGAGCACGGTCTCATGAAATTATTTTCTGTGGAGAAGAAATAAGCACTCTCTTATAACTGTTTGCTAGTCAAATCCGGCTCATTTTTCTGCAGTCTGTAAAGCTCTTGTAGCTGTTTTTAGCTGATGGTTGCAGTTTGTTTCCATAGAACATCAGATGGGTGCTGGTCAGCACTCCGTCTTACTGTTGTCACTGAGGGGGAGGGTTTTCAGACACAGTAGTTTTAAATTGTGTTAGATCACTTTCCACTGCTGTTTCTGTCTGCTCATGTTTCATTCTGTTCAGCTTATAAAGAGATGTAGAGAATAATCCTGCAGTGATAAAGTGAGGGACAAGGAAAGTCCCCTTAACCTTTTTGCAGCTTAGTCTATTTCCTGAGCTGCAGCATTTTAAGGAGAAGTCAAGGAACTCTGCGGAAGGCATATAGCCGTGGGGATGACTCTACCACTCCAGCAGCAACAGAGACACTGCTCATGTATGATAGCTTCTGTGCCAACAAAAAGGGCAATGGCCAGTCTTCACAATCACCAATACACTCATTTGTCCCTTCAACTTCTATCCATATGAGTCTCAGCTTCTCCCAGAGCTCTAAAGGCACATCTGCCATGAACTAAGTAATTTACCCTTCTTTATACAACCTATTTGCCACCTAATCTTGCAAAAAGTGCAATGGTAGAGCAGTAGAGGAATGAAACTGTTGCAACCACATTGTGAGAACATTTGATTTTCTGTATGAGAATCTAGAAGCAAACATATGACATAGGAGCCATTTCTGTCAGTTGTGTAATTGACCTTGTGAGTAATTAATGAGCTGGAAGTCTAGCCTTCTCAAGGCTTTTGCTTGCCTGCTTTCTTCATACAGGCCCTTCATTCGCCCCAGACACAATCCTGGATGGAAGGACTGGTGCCCCAGGGGAGCCTGGACAAAGAGGGCTGCCAGGAGCTTTGGGTCCAAAGGGATACAAAGGTAATTGACTCTTGTTTTGGGAGAGCCTTTTAGCAGTCCTTGGGCCTCAGAAAGATATTTACAAGAGGTTAATATCCTAAGGGATGAGGTGGAAGTGTCTTTATGACAAATCACAGGAGATTGAGATGGATTAAAGGAGCCAACAGCATTTACAATTTAGAGTTGCGCCCAGCACTGCCAGCAAAATCCTGTTTCCTGCTTTCTACTCAGCTCAGGCAACTAAAGAGATAAACATCTCATACCCAGAAAATTAGCTAAGTAAGTTATACTTTAAAGCCATAAGATGTAGTGAGACTTAGAAATAAAATCTTGTTCACTGCTTTTTGCAATATAGACTGGAAATGTCAGAGAAACTTGATTTTACTCTCCTCTGTGCTAAAAATGATGAGAATTTGGGTCTTATTGTGTAACAGAACCAGCGGCAAAAGCCATGATGACGCAGGCATCACTGTGCTTTGTGATTGTTTGGATTCATGTCCAGTTATGATTCATAGAAATAAATACAAAGAAATCCAGCTGAAGATCATTGTAACTTACTGTGAGTGGGAGTATGGATTTGCTTTCTCTGAGATATAACTATCTCTTTAAAAACCACGCGTCTTCTGTCCTAAAACTACCTGTTTAGGAGAGTCTAAACCTTTGGGAAGAGGTCAAGAAATGCTGAGGTTCGTGCTGCACATGGTAATTTGGTGATGGGTGTTGCCTAGAAATTAACCCAGACAAAACCTGAGCTCCACTTGCTTGACACTCACATCATCTGGGCAGACTAGGCACAAAATCAAATCATATGAGAATGGCTTTGCCCTAATTGAATCAAACACTGCTTTTGGAGCTCTTGCAACTGAAAAGGGTCTTTATCCAAATGAAACTGAGTTTGGAGTGTTGACTGTGTTTTCCAGGAGAGGCAGGTGATTGTGCTTGCGATGGAGGAGTTACAAGAGCTGGTCTCAAAGGCATCTCGGGTCCGCCAGGACCATTGGGAAGCCCTGGTGTGCCTGGGATTAAGGGCATTGGTGGAGACCCAGGCACTGTGGGTGCACCAGGACTGCGAGGCCCTCCGGTAAGGCAGGAAGTGTTTATGTTGGTTGTCATGAATTAAAGGAGAAAAAGAGCCCATGTGCATTTGCTGGTGTTGGTTGTAGTGAAAGCAGAACACATTTTTTTGCATATTTTCTTCTATTTGTTTGGATTAAAAAAAAAAAAAACCAAACAGCCCAGAAACTGATCTGTGAAAAGAAACTGAAAGTAGAGAAATTATCACCTATTAAAAATGGGAGAATGGGAGAAGAAGTGGTTCTTAAGTTCTGAGAACTGCACATTTAGCAGTCAAGAGAAAAACCCTAACAATTATTCATCCTAGGGCTTCTTGGCCATAGGCGTACACGGATTAGATCCTAAGTGAGGGCTGGCTGAGGTAGCATATTTACATCTGCATGGAGAGAAGACCTGAAAAATCAAGTGGTGAGATCTTTCTACATCATTGCTCATAGCTATAAAAACTGTGTGCCGTAGATGCAGCCTCCTTCTCAACTGCTGTGTGGTAAATATCTTAGTGGGAGCTGAGCTATGTTTTTTACAAAACTGCAACCATAACAAACAGAATTTTACGAAATGCTGAGCGTTGCTCTTTGGCAGTATTTACTTCTGAAAATCATAATCTGTAAAGATACCAGTCTTTTGTTTTCAGAGTGCCTTTTTCAGTGTCAGTAAATGCAGAACACCAAATAACAGGGAAGAAGATTCAATACTTGGCGCTGTTATATCATGAGTGATGTAATGTTCCCAGATGCCATTCAAGATTGCTGTCACTACAGTCCTATATATCAGGGTTTGGCTTGTCACTGTAAAGCTGTAGTGACTTGATTGAAACTTTTGGAAATAATCAAAACTCCTTTCTTTTTTTTAGTATAATCTATACAATAGGAAACCCTTTGGAGATTCTTTCTAGCTCCAGTCAGTGTCCTGTCCTCATATTATGTTTTTAAGAAACAAAGCCTTTTCTCTGCTTGTTCATATTCCTGGGGTTTTTTATCTTTTGGTCTGTAGGCTTCAAGTGGTCAACAAGGTCTTCCAGGACTTAAGGGAGAAAAAGGGGATCCATCCTATGCAACAGGTAGAGGTGCTCGTGGGGACCGTGGTGCGACAGCACCCAGAGGACCTTCAGGCATCCCAGGAACCCCTGGCAGGGATGGACTTCCAGGCTTACCAGGCCCACCAGGCCCTCCAGTAAGTTCAGATTAATCTAGCAGCAGTGCTTCAGAATTGAAATAAGGAGCAGAGACAACAGAAAGGACTGGCTTACTTGTCCCAATTAGCCCTGCGGTAAATCTTCAAATATATAAAAATCTCACAGTCCCTGAGCACAAATTTGTCTTGGTCAGGATTAATAATTGGCACTGATTATGCCTCTGGCTACCCAGCCAAAAGATAAACTTTCAGTAATGGGGTAGACCCATTTTAGGCATAATTATGAGTCAAATTTTGGAATAGAAAAATCACACCATAATCTTTTTAATTAAAAAGAAAGTAAATGTCTTTCAGAATATGTAATATTTACATTTTGGCAAATACAACATAAAATATTATTCTTATATTAAAATATTATTTTTAATAGCCACTGAATTTTCTTGCCTTTTGAAATAATGATGGATAATTTACAGGGGTTTCCACGTACCTTCCCAGGCCTGTCTGAGCCTTGTACAGAACCGACCCAACTCTTATGCACTTGCTAAAATGACAATGGTGTATATTCTTTCTATGTCTTTGATTTTCAACTGTAATTGTCTTTGCTGTGCACAGGGTGATGGCGGGCTAGGTTTCCCAGGTGAAAAAGGACTGCCAGGATTACCTGGCTCCAAGGGGCGTCGTGGAGAAGCTGGTTCTCCTGGTGTTGGATATCCAGGTCCTAGTGGAGTTCGTGGGCCGCCAGGTGACCCAGGAATAGATGGGTTTCCAGGACAAGCAGGTCTTCCAGGCGTTCCCGGTAGGTGTTGGTGCGTCTGCTCTTGTTTTGAAAAGGTGCAAAGCTGCTACAAGTCAAATGGCACTCAACTTACTGCTGTGCTTTTAGCCAGACCAGAAGATTGCATTAGATTAAAGATTGCTCTTTAAATTAATTGAAACTGATTTGTGAAATCACCAGACCTCACACAGCAGTCACAGCTTTTTCAAGTAGTCATGCTCAGGAGGACACAGATAACAAACAACAAATACTCAAATAGTACTGAAATACTAAGAGTGTTGGATGGAGCTACTCATTGACTATTGCTGGAGAACCATTTTACGCCATTGTTTAAATGAGGTTTTTAAAAAGCACAGCCTACTTGATTGTCCAGGTAAAAATAGTAACTCACTGGTATCTGAGAAGCCTGAACTGGTTTTCAGAATTATTACTATTATTGAAATAAGAAGAGCTCCAGATTTTTTGTAAAGAAGAAACTGTAGTACATTGTGTGTATGAACTGGTGTTGGTGAATAAGACATTGTCATTCACAGTCAGGTAGGAAGTTCACTTATGACTGGTGCAACCAGCTCTGGGCTGTTTGCTTCCCTGAGGTGTTACAGTTTGGCTCAGTTGGTATGTCATTATATGTATCTAAACCATACCATAATGACAGGTGATAAAGTCAGTAAATATAGATTTGGTCATTTTTCAAGTAGAATATTTTATGTTAATTCTCAGAGTTCAAACTCAGATAGAAAGTCATATGTCTAAACGTGTATGGAAAATGTTTTCGTAACAAAATGACTGTACAGAGCTAGTCCCAATATCTTGATTCTGTGTCAGCCATTTAAATGTAATTTAAGATAAACAGTATTTTTTCTTTGTCACTGTTGATTTTCAGTGGATTTTCTGTCCTGTATGTACTTAGGCTTCTAGGTTTGTAATTCGATCAGTATCAATAATGCAGAATCAATAATACATTTGCAGGAATAATGTGGTTGCATAGGTTTCTGCACTGATAAACTGATGTTCTGAGTTGAAAAACTTTGGTTGTAAGACCACTGCAATATGAGGAGCTGGTGGAGGAGTCTTAAACCCAGAGGGAGGTGAGAGCTAGGCCAGAATAGCACTGACAAGGTTGCACAGATGTGCCGGATGGCATGTTACCTCACATCACTGTCATGCTGGATCGTTGTTGTGAGGTGAGGAGACAGCTAGCATGAATGTCCCCCTGGAACAGTCAGCATAAGTTTTTTTCCAGTTCAAGTCACATGCTAAAAGCTTTACTAATTCATAGCTATGAATGCTTACATCTTTGTTTGGTAAATTGTCTCTTACAAAATCCACTAAATTAAAACTGCATTGTAAGGTAAGTAAAAGTAAAATGCTCTGTGTGTGATGTGAACTCTAGATATTCTGTGGAGCACATAAGAAGCCAGCTTATTATGAATGTTGCATCAAAGCTTTGCTAACAATGAATGGTCCTTTGTAGAAGAGTATCTATAGTCAAAGTATGTGGGAAAGTGTGAATAAGTCAGTAGCCAATTCAGTTTGCACCTCCATAGAGGTGTGTAAGAAAACTTGTGAATGCATCATTCCCTCCATACTAGGAAATAATTTGCATACATTAAAAGACCCTTTGATGTAGTAAGTTTCACCTAATATTAAAGAAATGTGTGTGGGTAGAAGAAATAATCATACAGCCCAGACTGAAAGGCCTTATCGCAAAAATGTGGAAAGACATCTGAAAAGAGACTGAACTACTGAAGTTACCATGTCAAATAAACCACCGAAGAATTTTGCTTGAGTTCATGCCACGTGCAGTAGAACAGGGTGAAACAGTCTTGCTTGGGAAAAGTCTAACTCACTGTATTATAAAAAGCTAGACTGATTTTACCTGGTGTTATGAGATTACTCAAAAAATGTTGAAGTTGCCCATATTTCACTTTTATGCCTTATATGATGATCATCACTTATATGATGATTTCATAGTTTAATTTCCTTGATGCTGGGATATTATTGTGTAAACTATGATGATGTAGAATATTAAGTAGCTGGGGAACACTAAGTTTTGCTTATAGAATTTTTAAGCTAAGCCTTGCTTACACCATTTTGCAAAACACGCAAGGAAACGGTCCTATTTGCATTTCAGTTATCCTCACATGACATAGCCATTGTTCAAGTATCCTACTGCTGGCTAATAATATAAAATATAAAATATGCTATTGTACAGAGTTGGTTTTGGTAAAGTCATGTACGACAGTTCTTAAAGCCGTGTGATGTGAATGTAGCAGTATTAATTAAACTTCCCTTTCCGTGCCAGTTGCTGCCCCGAATACTTGCTTTCTGAAAAATGTCATTCTTTATTGTACTGCATTTGAGGAAGAAACGTCTCAAAGATGGATCCTTGACTCTTTATTTTGTAAAGCATTCAGCATCAGGCTCACGTAGGATTGCAGAAGACCAGAAGTGGAATTTTTATTTTGTGTCCCTGCGATTTAACTTTTACACGTCAAAGTGTGCCCAAGTGCAGGCAGGAATGTGTGCATTACATCTTGCAATCATGGTATTAGACGCCCATATCCATTCGAGGCATAAATTGGTTCATGGGTATTTTAGTTTTGAACTTCTGTTCCTAAAGCTAGTGCTGACTATAAAGCAACTCTGTGCAGATACGTTATCATGAGTATAGTAATTTTTAAATGAATTTTGCTATCAGTGAGTGCCTTACATCAAGATGAAAGTAATGAATTGAGAACTGACCTTTGGTTCTCTCACATCAGAGTAGAAAATGTTCTGATGATTCCTTCAGAATTTGCATAGCATCTCAATATGTGAGTAGATCAGACACCCTGGGGGGTGTGTTCCCTCTCGTTCCCTGCTACATCCCACTTTCCACATGAGCCTTGCTTGTTTCTTTATACTAGAGCTGATACCTGTTAGCAGCCGCCAACTAGCTAGAATTTGAGATTAGGATTGTTCTTTCTTCTCACAAGTCTGAATAATGAAATCAGTCACACGAGTCAGAATAATGAAATCATGAAAATTAGGGTTGAGAGTGAAATGAAGGGGAGAGGAAATGGAAGGTCAAACCAGAATCGCTCGCTGGTATCAATTGGGACCATGAGAGAGGGATGCTCAAATCGGCCTACCCTGACTGGGTTTAGGGCTGGACCCTAAACTGAAAGCTTAACTTCATCTGGTTGGATGCAGGCATTGAAATCAGAAGATTTTCACACAGCCTTTTGTGAACGGAGTTGAAATCTGTTGAGAAGAACTCAAGAAGGATATCTTTGAACCAGTTCTTAGCACTGTTTCAACCAAAAAATTCATAGGGATCTTTACAGCCTTTGCGCCAGAGAAGACCTTTTGGGTTACTTCAAGAGTTTTTGTCCTGGCCTATGTCATTTTGACACACCTATTTTCACTCTTAATGTCAGAAGCAAAGGGCCACATTTGTTATTCATACAGAAGTCCACTGATTCGATTGGATTTATCCAGGAAATAGTTTGACTCAGGGTCTTTTGCTAATAACATATGTTAATTATCTGAAAATGTTAGTCTTCTCTGAAAAAAAGTGTTTAACTTGTGTTGCTGTGCTGGAAGAAATACTTCCAGTGTTGCCTGATTTAGACCAGATTACCTCCTCAGGACTGAACGGTCACAATTTGGAGTGCTCTTGAACGGCTGATGAATAAATTTGGCGTGTCAGTCGGGGAATGGAGCTTGAATAGAAGGATCCTGCAAAGAGAATTATAAGGAAATGAGAAGCAATGTATCTGTGATACCTGATTATCTGATCCTTAATCAGCCTTGTAGTTGATGCCAGATTTGAATCAGCAAATATCAGGCAGCAGTGCAGTTAGGCGGCTATTTCTCTGTGCATATGAAAGTGTTCAGAGTAACAAAAATACCTCATCTCACTTCCCCAAATTTCCTCCTTTAAGAGTCACCTTTTGTATGTAATCTCTCTGACTAAATAGCTTTTAAAGTCCTTTAGATTTTAATTTTTAGAAAGTATATCTATGATAGTTTAAGGCTGAGCCAGCTGTTACAGCACAGGAGCTAATTCTGTATTTCTAGCACAGACTCCTCTTAAAATAACTGGAAGCATTTCTGGAGTTGGAAAGTCTTGAATTTGTTTTTGTGATACTAAGTTCTTTGACTGTGAATGTGACTTCAAATTGTCAGTGACCTACAAGGAAGAATGTTGGAAGTCTTTGAGATCTTGCAGGTAAATCTAATGTGCTAGCAACTCTGATAATGCCACATAAATTTCACTCTGCTGGAGAGGGATTACTAGTACAAGCAGAGCCTGTTTTTGAGAGGCGGTAGTCAGTCAAAGAGCTTTGCAATTGCTGAGTCTTTTTTGCTGCTAATAAACTTTTAAGCCATGTTGTTATTTCTTAGTCTGACAGACTGTAGAAGCAGCAGTTGGAGAATAAGACAGAAATAAAAAATCCTTGCTATTTCACACTCCATGCATGCATCTCTCTGGCCTAAACCCTTCGGTGACAGGTTTTTTTGAACACTTACCAGTATTCCCTAAATATGTATTTTATCTTGCATGTACACCTTTATTTTAGAATTTCATGCTATAGTGTACTGTTTAGAAACATAGTTTAGAAACATATAGTGTACTGTTTGTACAGCTTAGAAACATCTTCAGTTTTAAAAGTTGGGAACACCTGCCAGCTCCCACTGGCTTTGAAAGCTCTCAGCCCAGACCTTAAGCTCTCTGAGTCACAGACTGCCTTGTCAATGCCTGTTGCATAGCCCCTGCCGTAGGGAGGACCATTTGCAGTGTGGAAGCCATAGATATCATACTACAAGCAGTCCACAGCAGTAGTTGCCACCTTTTACTGGTCATGCAGTCAGTCAGTAGTAGGGATGAGATTAAACAATCGCCAGGCTCCGAATCCCTTTTCTTTTCTTTAACATCATACATTGGAGATCTTAGCAGTGTTTGATGTGCCTGTGTTCACTCTCAGCCACTTATGGTATGTCCTGTAAAAAACATCTGGACACTCAGTGTTCTCCTTCTGACCGTCTCTCCAAAGGGGGCTGGCTGCAACCTCAGTGTTTCTTTGCTGTAGGTATCACCTTGCCCTGCGTAGTTCCTGGAGCATATGGACCCCCAGGGACTCCCGGCTTTTCAGGATTGCCAGGTAGGGAAACAAGCTGAATGTAATGCACTGGCTGACTACCAAGAAGCACTTACTTCTCAAGGAAGGTAATACCTGCTAATTAATCTCCTCTGAGTGATAGTTATTCCAGAGAGTTAACTGGCAGAACAACAGTCTTTCTTTTTCAAAGAGACTAGGCTTATATCCCGTGGAGGATCATAATGACTGAGCCATGTTTTCCCTTTCAAGTAGTCTCTGAACACAAACCCTCACCTTCTGTGTTTGTGTAGCTGATGAAACAGCTATAGCTTTGAGACTTATTGAGCTAAAATTGTGTATCCAGCAAGTGTTTTCGGCACTAGCTTTGCAGAAAAGATCTGATCCTGTTTTCTTGTGCTGTGTGTTTGTCTTCTACTATCCATTCATTAATATTATTTATTAATATATTTTTACTCTTAGGTCCCAAAGGCAGCAAAGGCTTTGCTGGCATTCCAGGCCAACCTGGATTACATGGGTCAAAAGGACAGCCAGGGTCTCCAGGAGTAGTAGGCTTGCAAGGAGAACCTGGTAAGAGGGAAGTTACTGGAGTTCTTTTTATTGTCTGATTAACGTGTACAATATTTTATCAAAAATTTCACCACTTCTCTGCCTGGTGCATTCATAATGCTCCAGTGAGAGCTCCAGTGTGCTCCTTCCAAATGCAATCACTGCAAGCAAATGGTTGCAACTTGGAATAAAACAAAAGAAATGTTGAAGGTACTTGTTACCTGCCTGTAATATTATATCGCTGCTGGAAGAAAACAGGGCAACCAACACAATTTGTTTCTCCAGAGACTGCCGTCATGTGCTTTGTTACTAAACTGTAACAAACATAACCTAAACTGGTTAACTACAAGTGTAGTGTAAAACTTGTTTTAAGCCATGTGGTGCTGTGGTAAAGGCACACTGTACCACAGTGTTTGGACTCATTTTAGCGGTGGGAATTTCTGATGGTTGTGTAAATAAAGAGCAAGAAACAGAGGTGGTGAGGGAAGATTCCTAAAGCTAGGTTGCTGTGTGTCCATCAGGTTTCTCTGGCTGAAGGAATCTTATCCTTTCACTCCATTAAGGGGGGATGTCATCTTTATGGGGTCATTGATTTCATAACATAACCCCTGAGCAATGTGACACATCCACACAGCAGTGCTGTTTAGTGTCTGCTTGGTACAGGGAGAGTACTTTCCAGTCCTCATTGTACCAAGGCTGCGCCAGTGTCTTCTGCCTCCCAGTGCCAGAAGTTGTCTGACATAGAGGACAGAGTAAGAATGGTGTGATGAACATAACATTTTTGCAGCTTTTGTGGTTGATAGTGGTAGTGAGTTACTGCCTGTCTGTAGCCTGAAATGGCCATTTTCCTCCCCTTTTTTGTCCTTTTTGTCTAACCTGCCATCTAGTGAAACCAAGCTTGTAAAGCTGCAACTAGCTGCAGCTCCCAGATACTCCTAAAGCATTCTTTCTTTAAAAAAAAAAAAAAAGATATTCTGTACTTCTGCTGGGTGACATTTACTGTTTTTCTCTTTCAGGCTTCCCTGGGCCTCGAGGAGAGCAGGGGTCACAAGGACTTCCAGGACTGGATGGAACAGACGGTTCACCTGGGAAAGTGGGTGCTTCAGGCTTAGCTGGAATGAAAGGAGCACCTGGAGATGTATTTGGTGCTGAGAGTGGAGCCCTGGGAGAGCGTGGCCGACCTGGACTCCCAGGTGATAAAGGGCTTACAGGTGATCTTGGATTTCCAGGACCGAAGGGTAAGCACTAATACTGCTTGTATCTGGGAGTATCAAACTGTTTCTCTTTCAAAGATCTTTCTTCTTTCCAGTATCTTTAAGATACTGTGTTAGCTGCTCCCAGGTGGCAATTTGCTGGTTTTCTCTCAGAATCTAATGCAACTCAAAGGCTTTTATTAAAACTCGCTTATCAGTTAAAGTGTGAATTTTGTTTTATTTGTTCTGTAACCTCCCACCTCTCTGTTCCCAGGATTAGATGGAAGACCAGGTCTCCTAGGTATTAAAGGCGAACAGGGTAATCCAGGATATTCAGGTGTCCCTGGATTGCGGGGACCTCCTGGTCTTGGAGGTCCTTATGGCATTATGGGAAAACCAGGACCCTTGGGGTCAGTTGGCCTTACAGGAGCACCAGGTATGTAACGTCTTCAAATGAAGACAAGTAGCTAAGCTGAACACTGCAAGGTTAAGGAAGCATGGGAGAGATTTTGCATTTGCTAGGAGTGGGCTTCTACCTCTGGTGAGGGGTATCAGAGTGCAGAATTTGAGCCTTTTGCCTCTGACTGCTGGACGACAACTGCCTAGAAATGGTGCCTCAAGGCTGTAAGAAGTACAGCAGAAAGATAGGGGAAAGCATCTTAAATGTCTTGATATTTTTAACACCTCTGCTCTTACATGCTGGCTGTATCATCAACTAATCTTCATTTCCCATTTTCATGATGATTAATCTTCTAATGAATGAGGTTGCTTGAAATGTGACTTCGATAGATTGAAAAATTGTTGGCTTTCTCAGAACAAGTACTTAAGTCTTCTCTATTTTTTCTCTTCACTGGGGCAGAAGAGAATTTTATTTCCCTTCACTCCAAGGGAAAAAAACCCCACCACTTGAGTATGGCAGTATCTCTCAAGCTGTACTGGCTGAAGTGTTTAATGATAACAGTATATGCAAGACTTGAGAATTAAGCAGAGAGGGACCTGGGAATTAGTAGATAATGGTCTGTGACATAACTCCTCTGTTCTGACAAGCAGAATTACAGTGCTGGAGCACAGTGACAACAAGTGAATGAAAGCAATAATGTCATTTGAGACGAAAATCATAGAGTTTTAAAGTTTTTTATATTTTGACATTAACATTGCTTTTGCCTCTCCATTATTTTACACTGATGGACTGAATGCCGTATATGACTTTCGACTGTTTTTAAAAACTTCTCATTGCTAGGATCATAAGCTCCAAATGATTAAGTTTTTTGCAGCTGTAGTCTCTCTGAATCATTAATTTCTTTTGTACCCTTGTTCTTTCTGTTTACATATTTTGTCTTCACCATGTTTCTATTCCATTTATCATCAACTCTCCATTTCTGATGTCACACTGTTTGGTTATGGGTTCTTCACATAGGCTGTCAAGGTGAGAAAATGCAGTGTAGCATAAAAGCTCATGGACTAACAACCTAGCTTTTAATGCTACAAGAATTGCATTGACTATAGGTGATACCCCTTATTATTGCTAATCGAACCAGAAGGCAAAGAACCATTGTAATGAGAATGCTCAGACAGTAACAAAGCCTGAAGCCTATAAGGAAATCTTTAATATGTACAGATTTTAAGTGTCTGTGTTTTCTTGGCTTCTTAAAGAAAGCAGCAATTTCGTCTTCTGCTTTAAAAAATACTGGGTTGTAGCTTAAAATGTTTAAGCTCTCAGTATGACAAAGCTCATCTATTGGGTGCAACTGCTGCAAACGCCATTTTTCAGAAGCCACCTGATTTTTCCTTCTCTTTGTCTCTTTGTCTCTGAGCATTCTGTTTTCGGTGGTTTGAGCCTTTATTTAAAAAGGTGAACCATTACAAAGCTTCAGCTAGAAACATTCTGAAACATTTAGAGGCAAAACCATGCATATGGTTTTGGTTTTGTGATGGCACAATCAGCAGCTTGTTCCCTTACTGAGCAATTTGCTCTTGAGAAGTAACGCTTTAACTACCAAGGTGGAAAAGAAACTTGTAAGAACAAGCCTCTCCAATTGATCTCTGGTTCACCCAGAAAATGGGGTAGGTAGCAGAAGCTGGCACTAATGATGCTCCCCATTCTGGTTTGGCTGCCTTAATGGTAAAGGTAAGACTGGTGTGCTACAGTTTAGTGTCTGGTAAAGGAGACAAAAATGGATACATCATAAGGGGTTTCACTCTTGCCAGTTGTGTAGTGATGTAGGCAGTAACCCTTTCCATAGGTATTGTATTATTAGATGACTAATGCTTTTGCAATTCTAAGCTTTATGCCTTCTAGTAGGCTGCATGTGCCTTAAGGTCCATTTGTCATATTAAAAACAATGCTGTGTTTAAAGAGCTTGGGAAGCTGTCCACAAATAGTGTTTGTGTGACATAATCTATTGAGTTCTTTCTTGTATTGATTCAGGACTTCCTGGAGTCAAAGGCTTGACTGGGGATGTAGGTCCACAAGGCCCTGCCGGTATGAAAGGCTTCCCAGGTCTTGATGGTGCTCCAGGATCTCCTGGGGAAAGAGGATTCTTAGGGCCGCCTGGGCCTTTTGGTCAAGATGGACGTCCAGGTTTCTCTGGGCCAAAAGGTATGTGTTCCACTAGCGGAACAGTCTGAGATTACTGTGCCCACAAAAAACCCCCTTGTTAATACTGACCTTAGGCCCAACTTGTCAGAAGAGAATGAATTCCCACCTAGTGTTGGAAAACATTTGTTTTGCTGCTGAATTATGAATTACAGATGATGCATTTAATTATCAAATCATGATCATAAGGAGATCCATCTTAAAGGACTTGGGCCCTTATGGACAAAGGATCATGTAAATCAAGATAGACAAGAAAACTGAAGAAATGAGGAACAGTGAGTGAAATTTATAGAAGGGAGAGAATGAAGCACAAACCAAATGGGAAGTAAAATCTACAATTTGTATGGTCATTAAGCACCAATACAATAGTTGATTACTTGGAGAATTCTGTGTTATTTTAGGTGGAGAACAATAGCGCTGTGTAACTGCGTGTTGCTCTCTTGGAAATTGAGTTTTGCTCTCCAGTGGAGGCAAGACCAGGCTCTCAAAGGTGAACTGAAAAGTGCTGGTTGAAAGTATCATGAGTGGAGACCCGTGAGAGAAGCGGCCATGCTATGCTTGCACTGTGAAGTTTTACTATCCAGATTTGGGTGATTGGCCAGACCCACAATGCCTCTGCCTGCCAGCTGGGTGGGTATGCAGTGTACCAGAAGAGACTAATTTTCTCTTTCTATTTCTCAACTTTCCTATACAGGTGAGAAAGGAACTTCTGGCCTGCTTGGTTTCCCTGGCATGCCTGGCCTGCCTGGTGTCCCTGGGGTGAATGGGTTTAAAGGAACTCCTGGCACAGCTGGAGGAAAAGGCAGCCCTGGAGTTGTGGGACTCCAAGGTCAAAAAGGTGAGGAACAGCTGAAAGGCTTTTGTTGGCTGTGCAGCAGAGGGACTTAGGACACCCTTCTGAGATGTCTGTGTATTTACTGTTTTCTTCTAAATACTGTGTTCTTTTCTTCTTTGTGAAATACTTTGGCCTGATTGCCAAAGAAGCTGAGCACTTACTGATGAATTTGCATCAGGAGATACGGAAGTTCTGTTTGTGTCTGCTAGCTTCTAGTGTTACGCCTTTTCTCCATTAGATTATTTTGCAAGAAGATTTCCTGACTTCTTATTTCTACAGGTGACAGAGGTGATGTAGGTCCACCTGGTCTTCCTGTTCTTGGGCCTCCAGAACAGGCACTGCAATTCAAAGGAGACAAAGGAGATCCTGGATTAGCTGGGCTTGGAGGATTCCCTGGGCCTAGAGGTATTTCACAACATTGTGGTTAGTTGCCAGTATGAGCTGTTCAGTAGCTGTGCTTATTCTCAGTGGAGTATGGTCTGTCCTTTTGACAGTGCCTGCAGTATTACTGTTTTCTGTTCTGCTATTCACGTTGTACCAAGATTTGCATAGGGAAGTTTTGAATTTTGAGAAAACAGTTTTCCTTTGAAACTCCGTTCTGCAGATCTAATGCCATCTCTTCCTCTGTTTAAGGGGAGCTTTGGGTAACAGGTTTGATTGGCCCAGATGAGCTGAATGTGTCTATTATGAAATGAAGTTACACTCTACTGTATAACCCAGGTGATAAAGGAATCCCAGGAAGCCGTGGACAGCCTGGTCTCCCCGGTCCAATTGGGTCAGCAAGCAAAGAGAGAGGTCTTCAAGGTGACACAGGCTTCCCTGGTCCACCTGGACAGCCTGGGCTGCCAGGACAGAAGGGTTCACATGGTATCATAGGATTTCCAGGAATGCCAGGAGAGAGGGTAAATACCCGGTTAAGTATCTTCATCTTCTCTAAGTACTCTTGGGATAATCCTGTGTTCTAATTGGTAATTCTGCAGCAAAGCAGCAGAAGCTGGCAAGGTTTTCCCTTACAGAACTTCCAGACCATTTTTGTTTGACTCATACTGTTGAATGACACTTTAGATAGTGTTTCTCCCTCCATCCTTGCGGTCTGCTATCCTGCATGACCTAAACTTGAAACAGCAAGAATGAAAAGTGAAGGCTAATTTTTTTTTTTTTTTAAGGGTTCAGATGGTATCACAGGAACACTTGGATTCCCAGGGACTATTGGCCTCCCTGGTCCAAAGGGTAAGAAATCTTTCATAGTGTACGTGGTCTTTCAGTACGCACAGTCCTAATATTAATGACTAAAATGAATGAGTAGTGTTCTAGAAGTGTCCATTGCTCTCCAGTGACTGGCTCCAAAGTACATGTCCCCTGGTAAGTGGCTTCATTCAGACGAGACCAGTTTCAAGCCAAATGCCTAAATGCTTTCAGGTCCTTTGAGAGTTTGGCCACAGCACTGTGTGAAGCATGTTGGACAGTATGAGAGGCACCCTCCTCTCTCATCTCCTTGTGTCAAGAGTATGGCAGGATGTTGTGGAATTATATAAATGTTTAATTTATATAAATGTTTAATTTATATAAACATAAATGTTTGGTTTATGCATTTGCATGAGTGAAATTGCATCCATTGCTGTTTATAAGCATTTTTGAACTCAGGTACATCAGTTACTGTTGTCTTTGTTTGCTCCATGGATTTGAAATATAGCAAGGTTTATTTTCATAAACGAGGCTATTGAGCAGCCCTGAAAACTGCTCCCCACAGTCAATTTGGAAATAGCCTCCTCACCTTGTCTTTCTTTTCCAGGTGACCAGGGAGAGTCTGTTGGCATTCCTGGCATTGCTGGAGCAAAAGGAGAGCAAGGGGACCCAGGGTTCCCAGGTAAAGTAGCCCTTCATTGCTCAGTTCAAGAATGCAAAATTCTAGAGATTCAACAGGATAGCATTGCCCAATTTGGGTACTTTTGTAATCTATAAATTTAAATACTTTAGTCCTCTCCTGGAAGTGAGATTTGAGGAGACTGGAATCCAGATGGGGCAAAAATCTGGGTGATAACGAACATTTCCAAGAACAGCGTAATTCTAATGCTGAGTCCCACTTCACCTCTTGAGGAGGATCTTGTGAACTTGTGTTTGGCATCCAGGGAGTCCAGTCCAGGGCACAGACCATGGCTAAGCGGATACGAGTGCTACAGCCTCAACATAACGTCTTTCTCATTCTCTTCACGCGTTCCTCCAGTTTGACGTGTGCTCTAGCGTGCTGTCTGTTTTTCTCCTTTCAGGAGAGAGAGGGAGAGAAGGACTCAAGGGTGAACCAGGCTACCCAGGAAACACTGGGGTGAATGGACTCAAAGGTGGCCCAGGAGATCTTGGCCAAGAAGGACCAGCAGGTACTGGACTAGGCATCCAGGTTCTGGAGTTCATGGTGTGACTGTGGAACAACCTCACCTTGTTGTTTCCTTAGCCCTGACTTGCCTGTCTCAGTTGAGGCTTAACCAAGAAGGTTGACAAGAAGATGGGAATTTTCTTTGACACTAGCGTAAGGTGTCATCTTGTCCTGTTGTGACTGATCCTGTGAGTCAGCCATGTGGTGAATCCTGCACAATGGAAACCTGAAGGAATTCCTTTAACAAATAGGGAAGACCTCAGTTAGATACAAGCAGTAGCGGCTTCTTTGCAGCTGCTTATGGGCAAAGCTGCTCTAAAATCTTCCATTGCAACACTTCTGTCTCTTCCCTCTCTAGAGCCAGACATACCCGGAAGGATGGCTACAAGTGTGTTTGAGTAGTGGTGTAACTAGCAGGTAGATTCTCAAATTGTTACCAAAATTAAGGATGAGAGAACAGTAAAGCCATTGTTGGAATAATTTGTTTGAAAAACAATTTAATTAGTTATTCAGTATGTGAACTGTTCCAGTGTGCCACTTGGTGGATGATGAAGAATGTCATTGCTATGATTAAAAAAAAAAAGCTATCAAATAAATAGCTTGATAAGTGCTATGCTAGTAGTGATAGTGAGGAGGGATTTGCATCTGGTTTTGCTTTATCCAAATAGTAGTTTATTCACCCATCTTAGGAGTTAAGTGCAGGAACAGAAGCTGTAAGCTGGAGCTGTGAGCTGTTCTATCCTGGATCTGTAGTACAGGAAAATTTTCATGCTTGTTTTCAGGAATCCCTGGAAATGCTGGGCTGAGAGGAATCCCTGGGCCACCAGGACCTCCAGGGCAGCCAGGATCTGTCGGATTCCCTGGAGCTCGTGGAACAGCAGGACCTAAAGGTATATCTGGAGCCTGCACATGGGGGTGAAATTAGATCAGAAAACCAGTGTTTCAGCCAAGTATATCACAGCAGACAGGCAGAACTCTTATGTGTGAGCCAGCTGTGCGTGGGAAATCAGGTCATTTCTTGGCAATGTTGGTGCAGGCACCAGCTGCTAGGAATGAGCAGAGGAGTAGCTGGAAAGGGAGAGGCTCTCACTTGATTTGAATCGCTAATGGGTGTTCACTGAGGGTAAAACTGGTGAGAGCAGTGGGAAGAGTTTCCCTGAAGGGAGCCTTTGTAAAGGAAGACTTTACATACTGCTTTCCCCTGTGTGTCAGGTTTCTCATATGTATTGTCCCCATGGAAATCTTATGCATTTCCACCTAACTAGATGATTTACTTATTTGCTCACTTATGTGTTCCCAATGTCTCTTCAGGGTTTCATGGATATCCGGGTTTAAATGGTTTGAATGGCTTGCCAGGCACAAAAGGGTCTCCTGGAACACCAGGTAAAGAAAATATGTAGTAGAAGTGTCACAGCTGTGGAAATCCGTACGCTGGTCCATCATGAGAGCAGTGTTCCCCACAAAATTCTCCTGTTTCACTCAGTTCTGGATTTAATTATAACCTGAAGAAAAACCTCAGGATACTGAATGCATGTGAACAAATTCTTCTTTAATGCCAGTAAGAATAGGATGCAGCTTGTGGAGTGAAGAGGCTTTTCTGGTGATGGTTGTCCTTGAATTCCTGAAGGACTATGTCATTGCTGGAAAGTTGATGGAATGAAATCATAAAACTCTTCCATTTCTAACAGGTGTTCGATTTTAGCAGGGCAGCATTACACGCTTGCTTTGAGTTGGGCTGAGCGATGGCATGTTTCCTTACCGCTTTCCATAGCCCTCCATTATATGGAGGCCAAGAAAGACATCAATAAAATCAGAAGCTGATTTCTTTGATTAGAACTTGGGTTCTGCTTTTGGGAAGCTTCTGTTGGATTTTTTCATGTTTTTAACCATATGAAGTAGAACATGGTTCTGTTTTGCAAACAGTTTTACTAAATGTAAAGAGGTGGAAAAACACCTTTCTAAAGAGATTTGTTTAGTTACAGTCATCTTGTAAAGCAGCACTTGAAATTCATGGCAGACATTTTACGCATGAAAGTGGACAGTCTTGATGTGTACAGCTCAAACGATACCCGTGTTTAAAACATTTTCTTTTGGAAGGTAATGATTTACAGTAGTCTGTGGAAATTGATCTCTCCATGTTGGAGCATGAAGCCCACAGGATTATTTAAAGACCAGAAGCTTGAGTCTATGTTGCATGCTCTTGAGAGACACTGCGTACAGGCTGGCAGGCAAATCCTGCCACGGGAGTGCTAAGTTCACGTCCTTGTGCAAGAGCTTGTGGGAAAACCAGAACAGTCATACACTTGTCTCTCAGCATCTTGCAGATTGTTTAAATTCACTCTGCACAACCATGAGGCACTGTCCTGGTTTCTGTTGCTCTACTGAAAACAGCAGAGAGAATAGTAAATGGCTAATTTTTTATTGTAACTCAGTTTGTGTAATAATGTAACTGCTATTAGGCAATTTGAATAGGCTCTCTCATCTTTGTTAACTATGTTTGATTAGGTCTGAGTGAAGCTGGACTGAAAGGCCCTGCAGGTCTCCCAGGTCCAAAGGGTGAAGAAGGTTCTCCAGGCTTGGGTAGAGGAGCTCTAGGATTCCCTGGACCAAAGGGCTCATCAGGAGACATGGGTAAATACTGATGTTCTGGAAGCCCAGCAGGATGTATTGCAGCTCGGGTTAATGGGTTGCATGGTCACCAGAATTACCAAAGAGAACTCCCAAGGCCACTGAGGTGGTTAGTAGTTTGACAGGTAAATGTTAAATCTGTGATGTGGCTATATATTTGAGAAGCAGTTGGTTACATAGTTCTCACAGTGTTTATACCTCTCCTGAACAGCAGAATATAGTAATTTTCCCCCTCACGTAGTGAGATGTCTCTTTGTTCTCCTCACTATAAATGCTACTCAGCCACCACTTCTGTCCGTGTCTGTGAAGATCACTGAAGAGCTTTAGGTATACTCTCTCACTTTGTATTTCTTATTCTAGGTCCTCCTGGTCCTACGGGACTGCCTGGCTTGCCAGGAACACCTGGAGCTTCTCTTCCTTCTGATATACCTGGGAGACCTGGGGATACTGGCCATCCAGGAACTGATGGGAGTTCAGGTATGAAGAGGGGCCTCTTAAGGAGAGTGGACTAGCTAAGGGTAGTTCTGTTTCTTTGTGTTCTTCCTTTGAAGAGCTCTGAGGGGAAATGGCTTGGATGAGTACTGTCACTTTAATAACCTGGGTTTCAGATTGGGGATCGAGAATGAGAAGATCTGTTTTCAGTTCCTGCTATTGAATCCTGATTTGATTTAGCCTGTTATTAAAGCTCTCTAGCCCATATTCATTTCACCTGTTGTGGTGGCGAAGACAGACTTGGGCTCTAAGGTAGGTACTTAAGTCCAGCATAGTACGTCTATAAATTTGGACACCATCTCCATTTTGGACTGTGGTTTCCATAGCTGTAATCATAGGCTCTGTGTTTAGAAGTTTAGAAGTATCCTGTGTGAGCTGGGAGGCAACAAAGCTTCATTGCTACTGAGAGGTACATAAGAAGCACTTGCTGTAGGGTCGACAGCAAGTATAATTTGAAAGATTTGTTGTCGTGATGGCGTTGGTACCCATTCACTACCTCGGAGCCTTGTCAGAGAGGCTGAGACTCTGTGCCTTTTCCTGGACAAGGATTTGAAGCAACTGCTCTCGTTCTCCTAGGGAATGTCTGAGTCACAAGGCTAGCTACTAGGTGGGGCAAGGGCTACGCCTGGGCTCAGAATTTTGAAGCTCAATTGCTGTGGTTAAAAGGATTTAAAAGTTTATGAGACCGAAGTGGATATAAGCAGGTGGAGTTTGCTGCTTTTCCTTTGGGAGAAGGACACTCGTGGAAATACAGACACCCAAACAACGACTCTCCTCTATGAAGACCTGCTGAGGGTAGCCCCAGCATTTACTTTACCTGAGGAGCAGATTGTGCTGATTACCGCTCTTGTCTCTAGGTCTTCCAGGTCCTCCGGGACCACGAGGGCCCCCTGGCCCAGCTTCTGACCAAGGTGACACAGGCAGTCCAGGTATCCCCGGGGTTCTTGGCTTGCGAGGCATTAAGGGTGATGTGGGAGCTGCTGGTCCAATTGGACTCCCTGGAGCATCTGGCCTGAAAGGTAATCTTGCCTTGAAAGGGTCTGGGTGTGGTTTGGCAGCTGTCACCTTGACAGTATGAATGGCTATTGTGTGGTTAGTGTGATCGCTTTGAAATGAATCCTCATTCAGGTGTAAGCGCTGCTGAGTGTGTTGTCTAAGTCTTCGCTTTTGGCCCATGCAGGTTTTACCTATTGACTCCAAAAGCAGCAACATGAGGTCAGCTCCAGGTGCTCTGCAGTATGTCCCTAATGATTTTTTTTCTTTTCTCTCTGTTTTCTTCTGACGATGATGATGTCCACATGCAATGGTGCTGTGCTTGTTGTCGACTACAGTTACCCATTTGCATATGCTGTCTAGGCAAAGACTGGAGATGCTGTTTCATCCCACTTATTGTGTGTGCTTAGAGGCACAGTGTGGTGGATTTAGGTCTCCACAAGAGGCTAAGAGGATTGTAAGAGTTAAGAGGTCTTGTTCTGGACTAAGGCAGGGAGCAGGTTGCTCTCTCTTTGGTCTCTGCCAAAGGAGACTAAAGTGCAGCTGCAAACGAGAACTCTAGTGGCAAGGTTTCAAAGAAACTGCACAGCTCAAGTCAGGAAAGGATGGAGAACCATTGCTAAGTGAAGAACCATATGCCATCTTTGTAGGCTGGCAGATCCCCATCCCTCTGTGCTGTGCATAGAGATGGATTCCAGGTAGAAGAGATGTGTACTCCCCAGACACTTTCCCTGGGTTACCCAAGGAAGGGGAAGAATACTTTCAGTAAAGTGTAATTATGTAGCAGTGGAAATTCTTGTCTTGAGGCTCTGCAGCCATCGGGGACATTAAAATGGGCACAGAGTTCCTTAAGGGTTGTGGTCCTCTCTGTCTCAGAGCTGAACTGCTGTTGCCATTGCTGCCATCAGTGTGTTTCTCAGTGCCCCAGGTGTGGATCAGAATCAGGACCCTATGCATAGCCCCTGAGGTCTTTAGCTGTGTGTCTTTGCAGGTATAAGAGGGGAGCCTGGCCTTATGGGGATGCCAGGTAAAGATGGGCTGCCGGGGGATCCTGGTTACCCTGGGCTGAAAGGTGAAATGGGCCGTCGAGGTGAGTGCTGGAGAATTTGAAAAGCTGTACTTTATTGCACGTGGTTTGGGCTGGGGAAAATTTCAGAGCTCCCTTAATGGGCTTATTTGGGGGACTCTTAGTTTCTTAGAGATTGAAATAAATTAGAAAGGGCTTGACATACCACTTTTTGCAAAGATACCTGGTGTTGATGTACTAAGGCACTCGTAATGTAGCGTACTTCTCCTTTGTATCAGTATCATCATCAAAACTGTGATTTTTTTGTGGGGTACTTACACTGTCATTTGCACTGTGTGCAGGTCTTCCTGGCCAACAAGGGGCTCCGGGTGTAACCCCTCAGCCAGAAGAAATCACAGCCCCTGCAGGCTTACCCGGTCTGCCGGGAATCGATGGTGTCCCTGGCTTTGACGGAGATCCTGGATTCCAGGGCTCAGCTGGAAAACCAGGTAAAAAGTACACTCAGGTCACTGCAGTGCTAGCCTTCAGGAAGAACAACACTACTTTCTCAAATGCATTAGGAAAGTTTACAGGTTTTTTTCTAATGAAGGAAATAATTCCAGCAAAATGCATGCAAAAATCATGTTTTATTATTACTAGAATGTATTTGATAAATTCTGTTCATGCACTTTTATAGCGTTTTTCACTTAGGTTTCCAGAATTAGGTGCAGCAGCCTGTAGTGTAGCTGATATGATACCAGCTTTGGTATTAGCAGGTGGAGTGGTTGTGAAAAGAATTCACCACTGAGAATTATTTGAATTGTCAATGAAGTACTGTAACTGGAGAAGTGCTGGGAACCACTGTGGTTCATGAAAACTGCTAGGGTGGGGACACCACTTAACATCCAGGGGCAAGGACTGGTGCTATCCTGAGTCCCGTCACAGTGCTTAGGGCTGTGTTAGTTCCTGGCTTCCTGTCATCAGTTCCTAAAGTGAGTAAACGTGCAGGGAGTAAAATCTGAGAGAGCCTCTATTAGTACTGGTCAAGCCATCAGGTAATAGATGCTGCAGAGCAGTGGAAAGAGGGAAGTTCATTGGAAAATTACCCCTATTTATGCTATTTTTAATGCTTAATATTTACAAGAGTTGTGCAAAAGTACACCCTGTGTACCCTGAAACAGCTGTTTCCCAGTCACATGTTTCTTTGTACTAATATTAACCTTCCACATTACTGATCACATGCTGGGTATCTAGCTCTGCAATTGCATAACGCCTTCTGTCTCTTTGTACTATTTTGTTATATTTTAACTTGTACTATCCTGAACACTTATTTCATTGTTGGCTTATCCAATCCATGCCAGACCTTTCTGGTTTCAGGTCAGGACGGTCCTGAATGGATTCTAAAGGTCCATAGGCAGGCACCTCCTCTTACAACCCACTGAATTCTAAGCCTTTATATTTTGAGCACCGTTCACTGCCCTGAGACCTTTTAAAGATTTGCCAGTCAGACGCTCATCATCATATATCGGGGGGAGGAGGGAAAACTCTAATTTAGTTCCAGTCAGTGGCTCTAATTTTACATCATGTTTAGGCTGAACATCAAGGCCAGTTTTCTGGTTTGAAAAAAGGGTGAAATGAAGCAAAAGACGTGACTTAAAAATCTCAAGCAAAATCTCGGCAAGGTAGCTCAACTTTCTTCAGCTTACAACAGCTGGACCATTATACCAGAGGATTCTTCTTTTCACAAGAAATCTTGCAAGACAGAGATGAGAAGAGTTCACAGACTTCCACAGCCATCAAATTGAAACCTCAGTCTTAGGTCCAATATGGCTTCAGACTAAAATCAGTAGCTTATCCCAGATCTCAGTGCTGCATTTTCAGCCTTGTCTTAATGTTCAGCTGCATCTCTTGATCCTTTAACAGACAATCAGATCATGTGGAATCCCTGCATGGAGTTAGTTGGTTGTAACCACGGCTGTTAAAGAGTGAGCTCTCAGCATGGCTGCTGCTAACATATTTCTCTTCTGGAATATGAATGCAGGAGTGAAGGCATTTGTATGAGGAAATAGTTACAGTAATAATTGTATTTAATTTCAGGTACAAAAGGCCTGCCAGGAAGATCTGGTTTGAAAGGACGTGATGGTTTACCTGGATCACCTGGCATAGTTGGGGATCCAGGACCTTTGGGTGCTCCAGGACCACAAGGATTTGAAGGTAATTTTATGATTTGGGGAGCACAGATCAGAAAGAAGTGATCAGTAGAATTCTGTTTGCCTACAGGTTCTGCAGAGATCCCCTGCAACACCCAATTACCTTAGGAAGACCAGGGGATGTACACGGTCTTGTGTCTTGTATCTACAATGAAGTAAATTTAATCTTGAGTGAGGAAGATTGTCACATGTCATTGTTGTCTCTAACTGCTGATGTTTCCCTAGGTACAATTCTGAACATCTTTTGGTTTTAACATTTTGTGGATATGGGAGTCATCTTGAAGATCTAAAAAAGAGAGATGGTATTTGCAGTGAACGCAGCTGTAAGGGTTGGATAGTAGAGAAAAGGCACAGTGAGAGGGAAGGTTTGGATCCTGCCACAAATTTGTTGTACAACTTTTGGCCTTTCTGTGTCAAAGGGATATCGTTATGAAGAGCGCTATAGCAAAAATGAATTTATTAGGTTTTGGTTGGTGCTTTGAGATCCTCAGAATTATTGTACTGTGAGATGTGCGCTAACACGTTGGCACCAGAGTTGTTGGGCAAAGAAAGAAAATTAAATTAGGTAGGAAACGGGCGGGTGCTACTGTGAAATGACTGCTTTTGGAACTGCTAAGTCTAGTTACTCGTATAACAACCATCTAAACTTGTGCTCTTCATTGTACAAGGCTGACATAAACACAATGATAGCAATGCCAAAATCAGGTATAGAGCCAGCTGATGTCCACACTGTGTGTTAGTAATAGTGACTCCCTTTCTATCTTCTAGGTGTTGCTGGAAAGCCAGGCTCACTTGGTTTGCCGGGAATGCCTGGTCGGAGTGTGGGCGTTGGATACACTTTAGTGAAGCACAGTCAGTCAGACCAAATCCCACCTTGTCCCATAGGAATGAACAAGCTCTGGGACGGCTACAGCTTACTGTATGTGGAGGGGCAGGAAAAGTCACACAACCAGGATCTTGGTGAGTTGGCAGAATTCTCTCAGGCATCAACAATGTAGGCCAAAATCCCGTTTCAAATGAGCAATCTTCATGGGTACCGCAGGTGGTTGTAGCAGAAGTGGCGGAAGTCTGCTTGGCCACAACCTGTACTGGGAGCAGCGTCACTTGTGCCATCCTTGCCCCTCACGACTGGTGCGTACAAGCTGGAGCACTTGGCGGATGCTTAACATGACCACATCTCCATTCTTTTCCAGGTTTTGCTGGCTCATGTTTGCCTCGCTTCAGCACCATGCCTTTTATTTATTGCAACATCAATGAAGTGTGCTACTACGCCAGCCGAAATGACAAGTCCTACTGGCTCTCCACCACTGCTCCTATCCCCATGATGCCAGTAGACCGTGTTCAGATCCCACAGTACATCAGCCGTTGCTCAGTATGTGAAGCACCTTCCCAGGCTGTGGCCGTGCACAGCCAGGACATCACCATCCCACAGTGTCCCCTTGGTTGGCGCAGCCTGTGGATAGGATACTCCTTCCTTATGGTAAGGATACTACTGCTAATGCAAAGGCAGTGTTAAATATTCCTAGATCTCTGCTTTGATTGAGTGACTGAGACTGTACTCTCCGAGTTGCTTAGAGGAAAATAGAGCCCCGTAGCTTCTTGCCCCTAGTGCATTTCTTCTTTGTCAGCTGGCCTGCTGTAGTCTTTTGGAGTTTGTTCCTGTTTAGCTGGCCTTCTCACCTGTGCTGCTTGAGTTCAGTAGTAACACTGTCGTGGTTGTTCGGTATTGCCACAGATATTTGTTCTTCAAACCTTCAAATGTGGAAACGCTAATTAAGCTACAGCATTGTCTTAATCCCCTCTCTCAGTGGAAAAAGTAGAATGTTTTCCATTGCACTCTCCTAGACGCTCATTAGTGTAAGATGGTTAGAAAAGTATAAATTCAGCATTATTGTTTCTAAATTTTCCCAGCTTGCAGGTGAAAAGCTGGTTTTCCATAATGTATCTCCGTGTATATTCCGCCCAAGTACATTCCTTTGCTGCTTCACCTCTAGCCCTGACTCAAAAGACAGACTCAGCCAAGGCACAATTTTGTTTGCCTGTTTTACTCCGTTTAACAATGGAACTGGAGGACTCCCCTGTTTACCTCCCATTCTGCTCCTTTGACCTCATTTAAACAGGCATCTTTCTTTCAGCATACTGCGGCTGGTGCAGAAGGTGGAGGCCAGTCCCTTGTCTCACCTGGTTCTTGCCTGGAGGATTTCCGTGCTACTCCATTCATTGAATGCAATGGTGCTAGGGGAACATGCCATTACTTTGCAAACAAATACAGCTTCTGGCTGACGACTGTTGAACAGTCGCAGCAGTTTGTCAGTGCTCCTCCCTCGGAAACTCTGAAAGCAGGACAGCTTCGAACAAGGGTCAGCCGTTGCCAAGTGTGCATGAAGAACTTGTAGTCTACAACAAAAATGCGGTAACATTAACAGTCTTTGTTACCTGAGACTAGACGTCACTGATGTGAAGAAGGATAAATTCATAAACCTGTTTTGTGTGTGGTTGATGGGTGAATCAAGACAGCTAGAATTCTACGAAAATCGAGTGTCAGTCCAGGAGTTTGGCTGCACAGAGGAGAAAAAGACCAGTGCTCTGAAACCTCTTTGTTTAATGGAACATAAAAATGGTGCTATGCTTTTACTTCAGTGGGTTTTTTTCCCTCATTTATGGCTACCTCAGAAAGTGTCTGCGAGTTCCTTGTTCAGAACAGAGAGTAACTGACATCTCGCATTACACCACTCCTCTGTCCGAGGCACATGCCAGTCATCAACAAGAGAGACTCTTCAAAAGTTATGCTTTGTTAGTGTCTTTGCAAACAGTGTAGTTAGTCTAGTGTAAGGGAACGAAGACTCATTCTCCTATGAAATACAGAGCTAGCTAAAATTTGTCAGTGTATTGTAGGTGACTTAGAAACACTAAGCATTAATGGTTGATAACTGACTTCCTTAGGAAGATGCAAATATTAATTTTTTTTGCTTTGCTTATTAAACAGATAGGACATTCTTTCCTCCAGCGACAGGTAATCAGTTCTAATCCAGACTCCCATCTATGGCTGACTTTAAAGAGCTACCCCAGTGAAAAAAGCAGTTTTTGATGTGAAGATGAATCCAAAACACCTGTACCATTTTTCACAGCTTTCTGTTGAAATATACTCTGGGTAAAATGCGTCCTTCAAGGTCTGTGCTTACCTTCTTGCAGTCAAGTGATGTGCAGCCACCAGAAACATTTCATTACTATGAACGTAAATTTCCTGTCTGAGGTAGCCTTGGCACACTTGTTTCGTAATTATTCAAGCTGTGTATACTTGGGAAGTAGAGGCTTTGCTAGATAGCATGCAAGCTTATGCAAACACAGAAGTAAGTAGTTATGGGATGTACATTTTTTACTTCTACAGTCACGATGTGTTGTAGACTTCTTCTTCTGGGCTTTACTTCTGTTAGTTTAAAAAATTGTATGTCTAGTGTATGCACTGTTAACTAGTCAAACTTTCCTTCAGGGCATAATTAAAGAGAAGTGCCTCTAATTGTATTATCCTTGTCTATTTTGAAGGAAAGCCATGAAAAGGGTATGCTAATATATATATATATATATATATATATATAAAATATATATATATATATATATATATAAAAATATATATATAATGAATTCATTTAGTTGGGCTAAAGTTATTATTATCAACCTCTCTAGAGTGAAGCGTACAAAATCCTTATACATCGACATTCCAGGACATTTGAAAGTGCCTTGCAAATACACTGTCACCTTGGCTTCAAAATCTTTAAGACAAAATTGTAAAGAAAATTGTTATTAATACAAGAGTGAGACATTATTTTAAAGCATTATTTCTTTACTGGGTTCTAGGGCTCTAGCTCTATCCAGCAAAGTACTTAAGAACATGCTTACTGATAAGCAGACGGTATTCTTATCTTCCTAGATGCAGGTCAGAGAGCTCTGCATGTTCTAGAGTTGAACCACACTGGAGATGAGCAGGGAAGTTGTGAAGAACAATTTAGTCTTTCATTTAACTTATTCCTAATTGCGAAAGATCAGCAACTGCTTTGGGTGTATTTTGCAAATACCTTTAAGGCATTTCAGTACTCCTGAGTGGCAATCCTTTTACGCAGGATATCCAATCTACTTCTTAGCTGTCCTAGCACAGACAGATCATATTGTATTTGCACCTTGGGTTATGCAAATGTTACTTTAAAACACTGTGCACACAGTGAAGCTCACTACTTTTTTAAAATTTGTGCAAATAACTGGCAAACTACAAAGAATTTTTCAAGCCATTGGGCTCCCACAGTGCTCTAAAAACGAGTGTCAGTCGGGCATTGTGTCTGCAGGGACTTGGTTTTATTTTTGAACAGGGACACACGCGAATACAATTTATTTTTTTTTACCAGGATCAGAGCCTGATGCATTTTAAGCACCACTATCTTTAGGGAACTGCTTCTATTGCAATAACCTGGCTCTACTGCTACCACTGTCCAAACTTCCATCAGGTTCAACGAGCCCAGCCTTTTCCCACACTGGTTACACAGAGCATGGCTTGTGTCAGGTGCGTGGGGTGGGAATTCCCATCACCAGCCATTCTGCCATAAACCATCAGCCCCGTTTTCAGAGATCTGTTTACCCCCACCAGGAACACTTCTTCAAGAGGTCTGCAGGGCTGAGACTTCCTCTCTGAACCATGTTTACATAACAGCTAAGAGTTATGTGGGGAGTAAGTATGCTGTACTCCACTCATTGATTGTGTTTTAACTTAGGTGCTTCCTGGTTGTTTGGGTTTTTACTGCTTGAGACTGAGCACTTCAGAGTAAGGGCTTCATTTTCGTTTTTGTCTGGGGGGAGGAGAGGGCTACACTTGCTGTTACATGAACAATAACTTCATTATTTATTAAGAAGTAATGCTGTGGCGAGGGGAAGAAAATGATGTTTTTTCTAAGGGTACAGTTTCCAAACTGTAGTTAATAAACATTTAAGACAAACACTATGAAATATGATCTGGTTAACTATTTTCTTGGAAATCATACTGGCCCTGATCAAGAACTGCAAGTGAGAGGAGACAGCATTCAGTATTTCTCTGTGTTGTCATTTATTGGCGAAGATGAAACTGTGTGATTCATGTCCGTTACACTATCGTGACAAAATGACCATAATGGGAACTGTCTGATAGTAAAAAGGAACTTTATAATGGATTAAAAGATCTTTGCCTTTATATTCTGAGCTGTTTTTCTTACGGCAGCTAGAGAGGTACTCTGCCTTAGAAATAAAACCGCAGAGGCTGTTCTGATCGACCTGTAGAATTAAGGCACTTTTACCGAGACAGATGTCAAAAGGCAGCAAGTCAAAAAACAACAGTTAAGTAATTTGCATATGCCTATACATTAAGTTGTAAGATAACCTGGTTTACATCTAGTTCACACAAACAAATTAACAAAATATAGCAGCATACAACCTATGAAAAGCTTAAGAAATTTATTAGGTGCACAGATAAAGTGCTGTAACAGAGAAACTTGGTGTAAATCTTTTTTAAAATAAATAAGGTACAGTTAAAACACCTTTGACTCATTTTAGCTCCGAAAGAAAAGTCAGCCTAAGTTTTAATGATCTGAATTTTAAGGTCAAGGTGAAATATATCCTAACTATAACAGTGGTTGTGATCTATATCAACTATTTGAGTCTCCTGTTCCTCTTGAGGTTTCCCAGTAACAGGAAGGCTATTGCAAAACGTATACATTAGACATAGTTCCTTTTACAGAAACATTTTTGTAATAAAGTGTGGTTGCTCAAATACATGTTAAAATATTTAACAAGGAAAAAATTTTCTTCTGATCCAGTCGATCTTTTAAACAAGACAATGTATTTTTTCTACGATGCAGCCCACAGGAGGGAAGAAAAGTAAACATCCTCCTTAACTGAAGACTGTTTTGCTTTAAGAACTAAACTATTGCATTACATGAGAGCAAGAAATATCCATTTGGGGTTATCCCTTTCTCCAAACATACAGCCCAGTGATAGACATACTTTTGCCTTAATCTCTAAGGTCCATTTGTCTTCAGAGAAGACACTCATTGAACAGAGGTTCCCTTTAAGGGTCGTCTTCTAAGATGTTTCACTGCCTTGCCATCTGGGGAAGCTCTTTGACAGCAGGAACTGTCACTGTTGGAGTTTTGGATGCTACCAGGCTTTTGTGCTCTGTTATCTGTAATTTCAGGCACTTTGGGGCTAACATGGCCGTTTGATCTAAGTCAATGCAGTAATATTAGCAATATGTTCAATACTCAGAAGGGTCACGACAGTTTCCTTCATACACTCAGGATTTCAAATTCTTCTTCCAATTCAAATAGCTTGTCAGTAGATTCAATGAGTTCTGTGAAAAAAACCAACAAAATTAAACACTGTAGAATCTAAAGACATGCCTTACTTAGAAACATATACAAAACCCCCCACTTTTCTAGAATTTGTCCTTCAAAGTATTTTGTAAGATTTAAAAAACTACAACTATCAGTGCTAGCTATCCTGACACTCTGCAAGAAGGCAGTATTTAATCACGTGGTGATTGCTTGACACTTAGGAAAGCAGAGGTATTCCACCTGTGACTATTCTTCTGTTTGCTAGTAAGGAACATTCTGCTGCACGAGAGTACTTTCTGTGGGTACCGCACCTGCTCCTGTCGTCGTCACCTCCGGCTTTGTTGGAGGTATGAAAGGAGGCCAGTGTGGTGGATGCTTCTGGACCAGCTCAAACATCCGTAGACTCTGTTGTTTTAGAATCTCCTGAGGACAGAATACTTTCATTTTAAAATAAGAAAGCTTCAAACATGACAAATGTCTGCTTCATTAAAAACATTTTTAATTATATGTGTCTATCAAGAAACAAAGGCTTTATGCAGACATACAGTGAAAACCTGTTATTTCAAGTATCTGCCATTATATATCACCGCTTCACGGATCTCTGTAACATCTTCCTAGTTGAAAACACATGTGGAAGACTGATCTCTTAACTGTCCTACAAGTTAGCAGTGTGTTATAATTAGCTGTGATATCCATACACCTACAATTTCATTTACAAGTAGCAAACAGACACCAAGAACGTAAAGTATTTTCTGCCTCTTAAAAGAAAATCACTTGCACGGACCTCTCTGCGTGCAAGTTTTCTGTTGATCACTGGGAACAAAAGGCCAATCTATCAGCTCCAAAAAACCAACAGATTCTGAAGGGTAGGTTCAGATCAGGAGAAGCAAGTTACTATTGAAGCCAAGTTCCACTCCTCTTCAATCAGGTAATCTACATCATATTTCATTTATTTACAAACTACTTTCCTTAGCTTTTTTTTTTTTTAAATAAATGCCTTTGGAGGTTGATGTTCCTTCACACTCATACTTCTGTTGCTTAGTATACCAACTGCATGCAATATCCTTAAGTCCTTTTCCTGTGGCAGCAAGCAGCTTTGGTGTCCCGCACTTCAGCAGGAGCCATGGGGATTCAGCACTTGGCAGAATCAGATCTTTTGTGGTACCAGGGACTAACCGTCATAATTAGAACACGTACTAATACATTATGTGAAACAATAAAAAGGATCAGGAAGTAAATACATAAATATAAATTGCTACAACACAGCAGTTAAAACTTACTTTAACATTTATTCCTCAGTAAATGACTAAGTTTCAGCCAGTAACATAGTAGCGCTAAAAAAAAGAAAGACTTTTTAAGGGTATATATCTACACCCATTTTCCCAGTGGCAGGGTTCATGGTTGTCAAAGTGCTGAACAAGCTCTGATTAGCAATTCAGTAGTATTGGCTTACCCTGATGCATTAATACACTCTTCTCTAGGGCTCATTTAATTTGCATGCAGAGAAAGATGTAATGGGAATTACCCTTTTTTTTAAAAAAAAGTACACGTTATTTCATACAGAGTGAATACACACAGTATTATTACCTTTTGTACAAGGCTACACCAGTTATCAAAGTCACATTCTTCTTTGCAAAAGAAGCCCTACGGAAAAAATATGTACAGTAGTAGTATTAAATAATAACATAATGTCAATGAGCAAAGCATGCTGTGGTACCTTTATGCGTTGCTTAAGGCTTTAGAAACATACTTCTCAGGTGACAATCACCCCTATCCCAACCAAACGATACCGGCGCGGGATCAGATTTCATTTCTTCAACTACCACAGTATCCTTGTGACGTATACTGGATGACTTCTACAAGTAATTCCAGATTTCTAAATTGTGATATAAAGTAAGTTAAGCTTAAGTAACTTGTCTAGAGTGACCATGCATATATGGTAGTGATGGAATAAAATAAGGAAACCTGATTCAGTTCCTTGCTTTGGCCTTCAAAATACTTTCTGCAAAAGGTAAATGCTGCTCAGTCAAGAAAATGAATTAGCTGCCTAGGATACAAACAGCCAGTTCCCTACCTGACTTAAGACATATGCACGTATCCTACGTGGTTAATATATCAACTACCAGGTATTGAATTTTAGATCGTAGCAGACTGCCCTGTGATCTTGATCCTGCTCAAGATAACGCACTACTGCCCTTATCAATACACAGAGATATTAGAAATAAAGGATACACATCTACTATTTCCTAGCACCTACTAAAGCTACTGAAGGGTCCAAATTCATGATCTTCATTCTGTGGGGGGCTTGCTGGCAGTGGAAGCTCTGGTCATCAACCGTGCCATTTTCTTCCCAATCTACAAAACTCTGAGTGGTGTGAGGGTCCAAATAGATCAGCTCATTGCCTGTACGGGTAAAATCCATATGCTGATGATAAGCAAGGGACTTTAATAAGCACTTACTCCATCCAGACTTGTAAAACAGAAATTAGATTATCATCACAGTCAAGATCTAGACTTTCTAGCTAGGGCGTCTTTAAGTAAATCAGGAAGTTAGGTACGATAGTTTCCCCACAGGGTACTTAGTACAATTTTTGATTGAGAGCTACTACTGTAGATTCTTTGGTTGGTTTGTTCTACCTTCGTCACATGCTTTCCTTTTCCTACGTGAGGTCCAGTACGTTTTTTACAAAACTCAACTGTTGTATCCCTAACATTCCACAGATCGAAAGGTACAGGATAACCACAAACGCAATCTGTAATCCCATTAGGCATTCATTCAGAAACTGGAACAAAGGAATCTGATTAAAACAGTTCAGGTTTTATAAAAGGAAGAACAAAATATCCATAAAATTATGGATCAAACTGAGGCGAAATCTGGAAGACTGAATCCAGTATTAACTATTGCTTTAATTAATAAAGGAACACATGGAAGAAAGCAAAAAAGGCACTGCTATCCAAAAGTTTGAAATACAAGAGAATAATTTAAGAAAACTGAAGCAAAGTAAAACAAGACACCCTTCATTAAGAAGTACTAATGATTAGGAAAAAAACAGTACTTCAGCAGCAGTGACATTTGACGCTTTTCGAATGCTATCAGTTATCCTCAGTGTGTTGTTCTTGCTTACATCATTACTTATTTTTACGTCAAGCTTTGCTGCTATTTTTCCATTCTGTAAGGACAATATCTATTAGTAGACAATATCTATTAATAACTATTTGAGGTATGTTTCTTCATTTCTCCTCCTCTATTCTCATACTTAAACTTCTTACAGTTTCCCCTTCAAAAAAAACCCCAAACCCAACCCTTTCTCTTTAGATCATATGCATATTTGGAGTAAGTTTCTTTTTTTCTTACCTAAGAAGCCTATGAAATAATAGGCATTATTTGGTTTCCCTCCTAATGCTCCCAAAGACTGTGGCATCTTAAAGCATTCCTAGGAGTTCAAAGGGAGGAAAATGAAATTGTAGTTGATTTGTTTATTGATATAACAGATACCTGAACTTACGTCACAACAGCAAACGATTCACTGAAAAAACCCTTACTTTAAACGCATCAATGTACACTGGATTTATGTGATTTATCCCTAGCCGTAGAGGTATAATAAGCAAGAGGGGTTTCCAGCCTGTGCAGAATCCTGCTGTGTTCTTATTTCGGCCAAGAGCACTTCTGTGCAAGTGTGCACTGCTGTGGGCCGCGCTGCTGCTCTGGGGAGGGGACCAGCACATTTTCTCTGTGGGAATAAGAACAGCAGTCCATGAATGCACAAAGGAACACAGAGCAGATCTCCCTCTCGATTGTGAATTAAGCTACTTTGCCAGACATCTTTATAGAGCTCCTGATTTAAGACAAGGGCAGCAGGGCGTGGAGATCTTAAGCATTTAGTGGAAGTAATTCTAGCAGACAGAGTACGTGCTGGCACATTAGCGAGACACGAGATAGATAAACAACTAGGGGATGGAAATTTAAGGCTGAACTTACATTTACTACTAGCATTATTAATACCGTCAAGCTTTGCCCTCAAGTTGGCAGGGAGATGAAATGGCAGAGATGATAGCGTTAGAAACTCTTCAGCGAACTCCTCACTTCCAGTGACGTGAACATAAAATAAGCAGAAGTAAGGACTACAGTAAAACAGGCTGCGGCTAAATACCCTGTGTAAACCCAAGTTCCTTGCAACTGAAAATTAAGCCTGCCCATGTGTTTCTCTAGGATCTGCCCCTGGTTTCTCTTTTGCCTGACAAAAGCACATCTCTTTGGCAAACTCTGTATTAAAAACAATTCTCTGTACTTCTACCTACTGCGACTTCATGCCACTTCTGGGGGAGGAGTTTACGTAGCGCAGACCAAACTCCATCTTCTCCCAAATGCGTGCTACGTAAGTTGGCCACCAAAAAGGCCCACGCCATTCTGTGCTAGCTTTAGTTTCGGACACCCAAACCCCGAGTTCGCATTTCCTTTATTCCTTTTCTTACCCTGGGAAGAAGTGGGGATGGCCCCAAAGTATCTTGTTCGTATTTAGATACATTCAGGAAAGTAGAGTCAAATCAAAAACTGTAAGCAGAGAACAAATGTTTCACTTACTGATGTCTTCAATGACCACTGTATTGTCCATAGACACATAAACTGCCAATGAATTCCACTCATCGAATAAAGCAAGCTTCCTAGAAAACATTAGAAGTAATAATTAATATAAACTAATTAGGACCACGAGGAGGGTAGCTTTTCATTCAGGACAATGAGATGGTTCTTGAGTAAAAAAATTAAATTGTTTCTTTGGAAAAACGTATTTGTTGGATTTTTTTAAGTCTCCATGTAATAAAAAGATAACTTTGAATATTTAATGTTTAATATATTTAGAAAAATAAATACTGAGTGGTACCAGGAAAAGCACACACACTGCAGCATGTGAAAACTGTTTTGTCCTTTTGCCAAATGCAGTAATGCTCAGCCACATAATTAGGGTTATTACTTTTTATTGCGTTTAACAGCCTCTGCAATGGGATCCTCCCCATTGTGCCTGGCGTTGTCTAGAGAAGGAAAAAATTCCTGTGCCAGTTTTGCACATTACTTTTTGCTTAAGAAGCTCCAGTAAATTTGGTGGAACTATTTCTGCACAGTGTGGACAGCGGACTCAGAGCGTTAAGAGCTAGATCATCTAAAGGGTTTTGGCACCCAAAAGTTAGGAGGGAGGCATTATAGCACACAGGTTTCTGTCCACTTGTGTGAAATCCAAAACTCTGGGGAAGGGAGCTACACTCTCAAGCTGCACAGGCAGACTCAGCTGTCTAAAATAAGACAGCAAAACCTGTATGTCAGCACTAAGCCATGAAGAACTTGTAAGCGAAAAGAGCTGGCGGCCGGGCCATACTTTAGCTCCTCTCTCTCCCTGCAGAATGTGCGTCTGTCCCAGGGCTGCAAAGAATTGCTGCACAGAACTCAGGACCTGCAGCCTAGCCTCCGCCTGAGATCTGGTACCTCAACCCATCCCTCAGAAAGAGAGCCAAGTCAGCACTTCTAAGTGTGGCTTCTAAACTAGGAGGAGCTACCCATGTTTCATACAGCAGCCTTCACGCAGAGCTGCAGCTCAGTGAGGGATTGAAGTTCAGCTCCATCCTCAGCCTGGATGGCTTCACTCCGATGTTTCGTACCACCACTCTTATCTGCGTGGCGGCGCTCTTGACGTGTTAAAGCCGTGCCACTTTGTGGAAAGGAATACGTGTACCTGGCGCCTACCAGTTAGGGCATGTAGACAGCACAGCAGGAGAGACCTTTTTGCAGGTCTTGCCCCAGGCTCTCGGTATATGAAAATTTAGAACTGACCCAATCCCAACTCAGTACCCGCCCATCATGGTCCGCACTGTACTTGCCACACGTGGCGTACACATTCCTGATTCTGAGAGAGAGGGAGATCAGCCTCCACCACTGTGTCTTGGGCCTTATCTTGGCCTCTGAGCTTTGCTGCCTCACGGGAGTACATTCTGAGCGAGCTAGTGCGATTTGACTTACTTCAGTACTTGAGCAACTGTATTTGGTCCAAACCATTCTCCAATTGATTTCCCCTCTCCAACACCCATCTGCGCTGTTTTTATGAGGGGAAACACACACACAGAGAGAAAAAAAAAAGACCACAGAGAGCCTGGTCACAATATATGTTAAATAGCATGACCTACTATGTCTTTGTCATATGTTCTAGAGCAATTGCAGACTGTATTTAGCAACAATTGTTTTCTCAATCTACGTTCTTTTCAAATCTTAATGACTGCTAGTTCCTTTACAAAAAGTTTATAACTGTAATGAGAATCACAAATATTAGCGTGCTTTATTACAAATCACAGCAATAAGCTTCATGACTGTCTGTTTTATCAATTCTGGTACCCAAGGCTTACATACTCCATCAAGAGCTAGCTTCCAATCTACAGCTTTATTTAGGTCTCAGTGAATAACATTTCTGAATTACTGTACTTTGTACCCACTCGCACACATTTTTATTTATATATAAGCATATATATTGTCTTCACAATCACCCTTTTAAAATTTTGTATTAACATACTTCAAATTAGAAAGTTTCAACACAGTAGGAATTTCAGTGGGGAAAAAGCTAATGTGCGTTCTTACCCATTTGGTGGATGGAATAACAGCAATCCTTTCTATCCAGAAAGCACCGTAAGATTCTATGATATTCTTCTGGTTGCTTTTTGTGTTTTTCCCATTGCCAGTCTTAGAGGAAAAAAGTTATAGAGATTAAATAATAATAATGTTTCCATCGTCCCCATCAAATTTCTAGATAGCAGAACAATGAGATGTTAAAAGACTAATGTACAATTCATCTCTAATATTTACACCTTGTTTACAGTTCCTAGAAGTCGCAGCATGTCATTTATTATCAAGCTGTCCTTTATCATCACAGGCTAGATTGTCAGAACTGGGAAAATAAAATTAAAATGTCAACTGCAAATATATTCTGGGTGATCACTGCTGAGAACCGACAGCTACTGCTGTACGTGAGCTTCCAAGATTGTTTAAAACTACACGCTCTGTTTAGATTTTGTTAGATCTGTAAGCATACATCAGATGATGATAAGATCCATAAAGCAAAGTCCAAACACAACACTGGCCCTCTCCCACAGCAAAATCCACCACACAGCTTTGCCATGCATGCTCTGGTTTCTAACTTAAGGCAGTTGCCTCCCATTTACCAACAGAGAAGCGCATACATAGGGCTGATACTATGAAGTAGCGACATGCTACAAGTACATATTCTAGTTTCTCTCAGGTAACTTGTTTGTTTGCCTACTCCTCCTGCATCTTTGCACCTCTGTTCTGTGCATTCAGTTACTCAAGTGGACAAATAAATCATTCTGTGGAATCAGTTATTAAAGTAGATAAATCCACAAAGCATGCTGCCATAGAAACCACAGCACAATCCTATAAGGATTACGGAGCTAACCGTAATAATTTTATTGATACGGTAGCTACACACAGACCAGACCTATGACACTTACCTGTGATCCTGGGATGGGAGGTATTGATACAGGGCTTAAGAGCTTGCACTAATGGGTTCTGCTGTGGGGTTTGGACCTCAGGCTGGTGACGGGTGAGAGGTCTGTGGAGTACTTTGTATGATGTCTATTGCTATGTCACTATTCGCACAGTCACTGAGTGCGAACATTTGGTGGCTACGTAAGCAATGAAGAGAAGGGTAAGAACTCAGACCCATGGCAGCAGGTTTTCCCTTGGCCTCAGCTTGGATGTTCCTCAAAAAGATTTATCAAATAACGACAATGGGATTCCCTATTTGTCCTCCCTCTGTTTCTATTTCTCTGTTTAAGGCTGGCATGATTTCACCCCATCAGACAAGAATAATTCACTAGCAAGTTCTGCCCGGGCATCAAAGAAAGTTTCATTAATAAATTTAAGTTTTGTGCTTTTATGGAAAACTACAGCAAAAATTAAACAGTCTCCAAAGAACACAAAAGTTAACTCAGCAACACCACTCACCTCTTCCTAAATGTCTGCAGATCAGTGCTTGTGCCAGCATCATCTGCCCACATCGCAGCATGCATCCCCAGCCAGCGTCAGACGATGGACCAGTGCCTCCTATTAAAACAGCTCATTGCAATCAATATGGGCTTTAAATTAAGCGCAGCGCCACAGAGACAATTTCAGAGTGAAAATCTCTAACAAATGTCCTACGGGTAAACGGCACCGACCAAGACCTTTTCTTTCCATATTGCTGGTCTCACTTTACTGCTTGCTCTACAAGCATGATGACCCGATTACGTGCAGGTAAACACTGTTTTTAATAGCTTTAATATTTTGCATAAACAGTTAAAACGATGCTCAAAATGTTCTAATATTGTAAAAATAATTTTTCGGTCCATGATGACATCACTAATCCTGCCATCTAATTTATAACCAGGCAGCTGGTCTGCCCCATACTCACCAATCGGCGAAAACTTTCTTCTATACGTAAACCAGAGACGAGCACTTATATCCAACAGCAACTTAGATTTGTCTGGAATATTTTTAAGAGGAAACAAATTATTAAAATGGTCTTCTAAAACTGAAAAATTCTGATTCTCCCTGTACAGCCAATATACAGAGTGAAGGAAAGACTCCTGTTAGCTTTTACATCTAAGACCCTTAATACTTCAAACATTTTTTAGCTGTTTAAACATGGAGAGCTTTTGTAGACTCCTAGTTAAAGTTAACTTATTAAGAATGAAATAATTACTACCCAATGAAGTTTTACAAGGTGTTTGGAATGACTATGCCCAGCTTGAACGAAACAACTGTGGAGAACTACGTCCTCAGGAAAGAACTGGTAAAGCAAGTTACAAAAGGTGAGGAATCTCCACATGCAAACATGGAATTATGCATTACCTCCAAACCCCGTACACAGTCATTTTAAGAAAAGGTTAATAATATTAAATTTAATTAAATATATCTTTTTTTTTCTAAATACACGCATTTACAGAATTCTCCCAAAGGCTCTGAAGAATTCTTAAGAATGCTATTTGCTGCCCTTTCTCTGAGCCGTGGCTCAGACCGACCGGCCTTTTCAAGGGATCCTTCAGCCGCTCAAGGCTGCGTGCAGCACCCGCTTGAACACCGCGCCTGCACTGACAGCCACTGCCTCCGACACACAAACAGGAGGATGTCCTTGTCTTCTCCCCAAGGAGTAAAACTCATCTCTAAAATCTTATTTTTATATGATATATAAATACATCACTCCGCTATGCCTTTCAGATCATATATTTATTTCCATCAAAATACAGCGCGTGCCCTAGATTATTATTCTTCTGAAATATCACTTTAGTTGCAAATAGCAGGCACCCCTCAAGGGCAAATAACATTAGTAATACTGAATATTCCCCGAAAGTTATTTATTTATCTATTTCTGAGGCATTTGATGTTGAGAACTGACCAGCCCCATACCTGACTAGCCTTTGGTTACAAAAATATGGTCTCTTTGCATGAATTCTGGTAGAAAGCACATTGGTAAGCTTCTGGTTTCGTTAGACCATGAATACCACTGCTTATTGTTTGTTTCTTGTTGATGGAGAAAAATAAACTTCTCTCGTGAGACGTTTAGGGAATGTAAGGAAATCGGGAGCTGCTGCTGCATGTGAATCTGTGAACGCTCTATGGATTTTACAGATGAATTTTCATTCTTAAGATACCTGTGTTTAGGTGGTGTTGCCTTCCTAGAATCCACACTGGCTCATCAGTTTCTGGAAATTCTTCTAAGTAGTCTGACAAGATAGTGATCTGGTTTTCATACCTAGATAAAACTGAACAGGAATACATAAAATTCAAACTCCGTTTTATCCCTTTGTTCTTTTACGCACAACTCCGAGCTCTCAGATGGAATTAGTTGTAGCTAGTCTTTGCAGTCTTTTGGTCTTCTGAACAGTGCTGCCAGCTGCGTTTACTCTTTCCCTTTAACAAGCTGTTCTGACACTGAAACATCCAATGTCTTGGCTGTTTTTTATTTTGATTCTCAGCGAGCGCTGCGAGAATAACATGGCTGACACCTGGATTATAAGCAGTCTGGCTGAAGCCAATAGCAGAAGTTCAGGATGGCTGCAGCGAGAGTAAGATTTGAGTCAAGGAAATGAGCAAAGGGAAAAACAATTTAGGCATCCTACGTGCCCACACTCAATCTTAAAGGTACAAATGCTGCCACTCAGAGCGATTACGGCCTCGTGCTTAACGGGAAGCATGTGAAAAGTGTTAGCAAGAATGGGTTTTACTTCCCTAAGAGGAGATTTGAAGCACTGAAAAATAAAAGATGTATTAATGTTATTATTCAACGCTAGACCTATTTACCGTAAATAACAAACGATAATTAATACTACTTAAAGGAGAACATTTAATAAATTGTTAGATAACTAATTAAAGCAGAGTTTGTTGGAAGATGAAAACAGGCCTTCAAGTGTAAAAACGAACGTAAAATAATTTCTTTCAGATACCAATCTTAAGGAAAATATTGCTAATAAAATTAGAAGTTGAAAGCGAAAGCAAACACAATTGTATTTTACTCTCCAAGAAAGTGCACTTATCTGCACTACAAATAATGAATAATCATCAAGTAAAAACACTTTAAAAAACATTTCATGTAAAAATACGCATGATAGCAACCAGAGGTGCAACGGAGCTACGCCACCCCCTATTCGAGCCCCCAGGGCCAGCACCACCACGCTGAAAGACGAACCGTGTCTGCACCTTAGCGCAGGCAGGTGATGGTAAACACCACAGCCAATTCCTTCTCAAGGCTGCCCGCGGAGCAGAACAGCCCCTTCCACCGCGCCCCGCTGTCCCCGTCGGAAAACTCACCGCTCCTTGCCCTCACAGAGTAAGGGGTCTCTGCCCGAGCCCAGGGACCGGAGACCCCCACCCCTCACCGCAGGCGGGAGCACCCCAGACCACCCGGCAGAGAACGGCCGCCTCTCCCG
>VZSC01013270.1:114633-154115 GCA_013398225.1 Steatornis caripensis | reverse complement strand
CGCCCCCCGCGGGGCGGCTCCTGTCAGCCGCCCCCCCCGTCCCCGCCTCCCGCTCACCTCCGCTCCCTCCCTCAGGACAACCGGACCGCGCTGCACTGGGCTTGCTCGGCGGGACACACGGACGTCGCCGACCTCCTCCTCGGCCTCGGTGTGCCTGTGAACGACAAGGACGATGTGAGTGTCCCAGCCCGCTGGGGACACCCCCCACCACGCACCATGAGGGGCTGGTGCGGTGTTGGGTTCCCCAGTTCAAGAGAGACAGGGAACGACTGGGGAGAGTCCAGCGGAGGGCAGCGAGGATGGTGAGGGGACTGGAGCACCTGTGCTGTGAGGGAAGGCTGGGAGTCCTGGGGCTGTTCAGCCTGGAGAAGAGAAGGCTGAGAGGGGATCTCACCAGTGCTCATCGATATCTACAGGGCAGGTGTCCAGAGGACGGGGCCAGGCTCTTTTCGGTGGTGCCCGGCGACAGGACAAGAGGCACCGGGCACAAAGTGGAGCACGGGCAGTTCCCCCTGGGCGTGAGGACGAACTTCTTTCCCATGAGGGTGCCCGAGCCCTGGCCCAGGCTGCCNTATCTACAGGGCGGGTGTCCAGAGGACGGGGCCAGGCTCTTTTCGGTGGTGCCCGGCGACAGGACAAGAGGCACCGGGCACAAAGTGGAGCACGGGCAGTTCCCCCTGGGCGTGAGGACGAACTTCTTTCCCATGAGGGTGCCCGAGCCCTGGCCCAGGCTGCCCAGAGAGGCTGTGGAGTCTCCTTCTCCGGAGAGATTCAACCTCGCCTGGACGTGTCCCTGTGTCCCCTGCGCTGGGGGCACCTGCTTTAGCGGGGGGGGGGGCTGGGGGATCTCTGGAGGGCCCTGCCAACCCCTGCCGTGCTGGGATTCTGTGATTCTGGCCTGGGGTGCGGGGCTGCTGCTGGGAGGCTGAGGAGGTGCTGTGAACCGGGGTCGCTGTGGGGAATTGTGCAGTTTCTGTTCGGAGCCATTACCCTCGTGGTTTCAGCTGCAGCAACTGGTGCTGGTCACTTCCCTCCTTCTCCCCCTCCTCTCCTGCCATCGGTTCCTGCGTCCAGAGTAGTTACTGGAAGGTTTTAAAAAGCACATACTACTGTATGTGCACTAGAAACGGAGGTTGAAGTATTTCACTGTTTATGTGGAAGAGAGGGTAATTAGACTTGATGAGTCTTGCTTATTGTCAAGAAATTTTAGATCTCTTCTTACGAACCAAGGTGCAAGAACAGGGGTGTTTGGGTTGTTGTTGGGAATTTTCATGTTCTCTTTCTCCTTGTGTGATCCTCTTAAATATGTTGTGCCAAATCGTGAGGTACCCTGAAGATTTCTCATTCTTGGGGAAGGCATTATAGAGTACGTGATGGGTTCAGTGATTTCACAGCTGCAAATGAGATCGTCTGTTACTGTTCCAGGGGAAGGGTTGAAATAATTACATCCATGATGAACCATCCTAAAGATCATCCTTAAAGAAGGGAATGTTGTCCCATCATTTTAATCAGAGGGTAGGATACAGAAAAGATTGCACGAACTTCTGGGCACCCTTTTCTGCCGCTCTTACTTGTTCTTAAAAAAGCACTACTGTTAATTCTGCAGAGGCAAAGTGCCCTGCGAGACACCATGCGTAACTGCGTAACAGAAGTGATTTCTGTCATTTAACTGTGAGGTACTGAATGCCACCATGTGAGAGGACGTGAGGCTTGTCTCTCTGGTGCTAATCAATAAGGTTTAACTGCACAGTTATAAGAACGTGTGCAGTATGACTAATGAGCAGTCAAGTCTGTCTTGGGGTTATGCTTTGTCCTGTTTTTTGCCTGAAACACCTGGTTTTAATAATGCGGGTTTTTTCTTGCTTCTGTAGGCTGGTTGGACTCCCTTACATATTGCCGCTTCGGCAGGCCGTGATGAAATTGTGAAAGCCCTCATTGGCAAGGGTGCTCATGTAAATGCTGTCAATCAGAATGGCTGTACGCCCCTGCATTATGCAGCCTCCAAAAATAAGCACGAGGTACGTTTGCCTATGCTACTGGAGGTGGTGTTGCTCTTGGAAGAAGTATTTAGTTATATTACCTTTTCCTCCTTCTCTCCCCTCCCCCTTTTTCTCTTTCTACATATTCAGATCGCAATCATGCTTTTAGAAAACGGAGCAAATCCAGATGCAACAAATCATTTTGAATCCACCCCATTACACAGAGCGGCAGCCAAAGGAAACCTAAAAATGGTACAGATCCTTCTGCAGCACAATGCATCTGTGGATATACGGGACTCTGAAGGGAATACTCCTCTGTAAGTAATTTTTAATTTTTGTTTTGCTTAATATAGCATAATCTCTATGAAATGAAACTCCATTGCTTCAATATCTTTTTTTAATTTCTTGTTGCCTCAGAATACTCCCTTGCTTCACACCCCTATGTAATTAAAAAGGATTTGAGAAAATCATACTTAGTATTTTGCCTAAGTATGTCTGTACATACACACTTTTAATTTGTGTTCCTACATCTACTTAAAAAGTGTAAAACGGCTTTAGTAGTAGCGTGGAATACATTCGTTTGCCACTAGAGGGCAGGAAGCGAGCTAATGACATCAAAGTCAGAGGAAACGGGTCTTGCAGGCTGGCCTACTCTGTCCTGCCAAGCAAGAACTAATTTTGGAAGCTTTTCTTTATGTCTCTAAGGAAAATAAGTTGCAGTTTAAGTACAGTCAGTCCAGTGTTTGATACTGCCTTAGAGATCAACTCGAATCTGTAAGGGTAAAACCTTAACTGCTTTCAAGTTGGTGGCAAAACTATGCCTCGTCTACAGTGGAATCAAGATTTTGCCGTGAGTAAGATCAAGCGGTATGTTTTTGCTATACATAAACCCCAGTATTGTCCTAGAACACACGCGTTTATTCTCAAGGTACTATGCCAAATGGAAAAAAGCATTTGCTGCTTTTTATTTATCTTTACTTCAGATTATTTTTAAGCCTCCTACGATGTAGTTTATCACTTTTGATTCAAATAGAGATTACCTTTTTCCGATTTCACTGTGGATTATGTGCTCCTTAGCTTTGCTGAGTGCAGAGCCCAATCATTATCTAAGGAAGCGTCTTAATGTTGCGAGGACAGCAGCAGGAGGAATGTTCTTGAGTTGCTTAATGACAACAGAGTGAGTGGACAGCAAGCTTTGGAATCTCTGTAGGTAGTTGGTTGAGTGTGGTTTTGTTGTTCTGGGATGTATCTCCCCCCTGCCCCAGCATTCACGCTGTCATTATGACAAGGCATAATTATTGATTTTTATAAGCTTGGACTGTTTAATAGTGGCTGTGAGTTTCTTGTTCTTATTACAGTCATTTAGCCTGTGATGAAGAGAGAGTGGAGGAGGCAAAGCTGCTGGTGTCTCACGGTGCAAGTATTCACATTGAGAATAAAGAAGAACTGACCCCTCTGAGAGTGGCTAAAGGTGGCCTGGGAGCCATACTTAAAAGAATGGTGGAGGGTAGCGGGGACTTCTGACCCGACTCTCTTTCCTGTTGCACTTGTATTTAAGACTGCAAACTTCGTATTTTGATAGTTCAACTAGGATGTCGTGTATGGGCATCGGCATGGTAACAAAATGCGTATCTCTAGCTTTCCTTCAAGTACAGTGCCAAAAAACCTGTTTGTACTTCCTGTTAATTAAACAGTTCGCTGATTTTTAAAGTATTTTTCAATATCTTGCAGTTTTCTTTCAGTTTACAGTATGATCTGTATAAATGCGGTCATTGCTTCTATTTCAGAATCTAGTTTAGGATTATTTCTTTCAAGCAACAGGACCAAAAATGCTGTAACCGTTTAAAGTCAATTTTATTTTGGAAGCTTATTCTGGAGTCTTTGCTTTTTTTCTGTTGGCCTTGTGCTTTGTGTGTGGCTTTTTGTGGGTACTGATTCTCTTCCTTCAGATGATTCTAAATGACACCGCTCCCTTGGTAGAATGCAGTTTGCGCCGTTACTTTGGTAATTGTATCCATTTTTACTCCTCTTAGTCTATTCAAGTGAGCTCTGAGTGTTTAAAGCTCTTCTGTTGTTATCTGTTGTTACCTTCTTTCTTTGAATCTTTAAATACTTGTATTTGATGAAGTACACTGGACTGCTTGCAGGCGCGGTGTCCGGGTTACCTCTGCAAATACACTGTTATGTAATGGATGGCTCTGGATGCTTCTCTGGGATGTACTTCAAATCTAATTTTATTTCCTCTCGCTCCTTCTGTAGATTTCTTTTTCTGTTCTGTTTGACTTCAGTTATGCAGCACTGACCCTCGCAGTTTACCGTCTTATTTTATAACAGAAGCTTGGTTTAATCTCTCCTTACTCACGGCAAATCCCGGTGTTAAGTTATTAGCAGGTGGAGCTAATGAGACCGAGTCTGAAAAGTGACCTTCTGTTCTGATGTTGGCAAGATCACTTTTGACCCTAGCGGGGTAGATTTCCCCCTTCTGAACAAACAATGCTGATGAAATTCTGTGAAATAAAGAACTTTCCTGAACAGCAGTCTTTGGTGTTATAAAACTTTATTAAACTTACATGTAACAAAACCAGTATTTTCTGAATAGCTTGTACACTTGGGGTGTGAGCAAGTCAGCTGAAACCCTGCCATCCGTTACACAGTGTGGAAATAGAACATGTTTGTTCTTCAGCTGCAAGGAAAGGTTGAAATGGAAGATGACGGTTTCTACAGTTTGACTTGCAGGGATGAAGGTAATGCAATTCATTTTGATAGGCAAGACAGAAGCTTACAACCAAACAAATATCTTCACCAAGTACTTTAAGTCTATCCTAGAAAGCAAGATACAGGTTAAATTTCACTGAGGGTACCTGTTGAGAGCAGGAGGAATAACTTGCCTGTACACTAAGCTCTGGCCATGCAGACGTTGCTTGAAGGAGGAACCTGACTGAGTAAATATTTCTATATCGCGCAGGCCCTGCTGAAAACTTGAATTGAGAAAAGCTGAAGTTGTAGTTCTGTGTTCATCTTTGATCTTTGTAGTGCAAAAAAACCCTACTACAGCTCTGTAAATCCACTTCCCTAGGAGACGGTGGTTTGAATGTTGGCTTAGTATCCGGTTTCCATATTAATGATCCTTACTCCCTCAGGAGAAGATAAATGGGCCATGCTGCAAAGACTGTCGGAACATCTGAGGCAAATTCTGAAAAATGTTTCTGCATCCTGCATAGCTCTGCAGGGTTTTTGAGCTGCACGCCATGGATCAATACCTAATTTGGCTTGTGCTTTGCCAAGAGCATCAGTGGAAAGCTAGGAACAGTGCCCCATGCTTTTTAATTAACTATTTTACATGAGAGAAACTTCATAATGAGAACAAACATCTGCCAGAAGGCTTACAAAAATATCTTAATATGTTAAGAAACTCCAAATAAATGTTATTTTCCTTACCTTCCTCCTCACCCCAGCAATCTGTTTTGCTTCTCATTTTTGCTTTTTGGGTTTTATTTTAGTACTGTTACACACTGGTGGTTAGGCGTATGAGAGGAATTATTAGTCTAGAACTTGTGTTCAATTGTTCTTTCTTTCGATATAAAAACAATAACATAACTTGAGCAATTTCTACTTTTTTTAGCAAGTCTAAGACCGGTGGTGTTCTAGGAAGATTGCATTAGCTATAGAAGGTGATAACTTCTTTCCAGCATAAGCTCCTATCTTACTGTAGCAAGTTATATAAGGAATATAGGCAGAGAAATTTGTGGAGGCGAGATTAAGGAAAGATTAAAAAAATTGTGATAGCGACCACAGAATATATTCCCCTCTTCAATCGTGATAGTGCTGTTGCAGAGATGTGAAACTTGGAAAGCTGTTGCAGTAAGAAAAATGTAACTAAGGCACATATATACAGGAGATTACTTTAGAAGAGCTAATACAACTGCAGCGGTGTCGTGGAGATAGTTGTTTATATTTTCCCATGAAGGGCCAAGAGTAAAAGAATGCCTAGAAATGTCAGAGAAGAAATTATTTAAAATTAATGCCACTGTCAGCCAAGTCGTGGGCTCCCTTGGACCAATAGTTGATTTGAATTACGTCATTAGGAAACACCTTTGGGAAGAAATGGCACCCAAACAGGAGTAGGTAGATTTACTCTTCTCTTCCTGTTACTGAGCATGCTTAATGTCTTAGTTCTGCGGGCTTACAAAACTTTGGGTGTGAATATCAGAAGTTTTCAGTAAGCTTCTAAACCTAGATTGAAGGGTGTGAGTTTGCGGATTTTGCTTAGCAACATTGCCGCGAGAGTCAGTAAGAGAGATGCCTGATTAAGAAGAGACTTCCGTACAGGTCATGACTTAAGGATTACCCTGGATATTCTGGGGACAGAGGAGTGTGAGGATCCGCTGGTAGAATATGGCGGTGGTGTTAGTAAGAGTTTGACCCTCGCAGTCTGGCACAAGCAGTTTTTAGCTAAAACAGTATTATAAGAACACTGTAAATGCTCTTTTACTCTGCAGTGAGGCTAAACACTAGGACACGCGCGTTGAAGACAAACATTTGAAAGCCAGAAAACTGGGTAGGAAGGGCAATGAATACAGGTACGCTTAATGATCCAAACTGAATCTTAATTCATGCCTTACATCTTCTTTACATGTTGCTTTTTTGTGTGTGTGGGCACTTTCTTGATAAACGACTGTAGGAACCAAACCTGCAATTTTTAGCACCAGTGTTTCCTTTTATCTATTTTAAGGATGACTCTTGCATATAACTAATGTTTACAGGTTAGAAACCGTCACCAAAGCATTTATGAACATTAGATGCTGTAAAAGCCTTGAGTGCCAAAAAGTTCCAGGTCCCTGAGCCAGATGCATTTTTCTGCAGTGCATGAGAGTGAAACAAGGGTCTTCTTGTGTCGGTGAGTATCTGCCTCGTAGTTCAGAAGGGAGCTGCTGAGGCTGTGTGTCTGTATTCACCTGAGACCAGTGTTCCTTGACCTCTTCTCCTTTGGAGGAACTGAGTTTGCTTAACCTTAGGAATAAGGCCCAGAGGGAAGAGGTGTCTAGTGGTCAGGGTGTATATGGTTCAATTCCCTCCTCTTCTTCCAAGAGAGTGCTCATTACTCAGCTATTGGCTATTGATGTGCATGCCCTGCTTACCTTTCCTCTTGATGCTTTCACCTATAGAAAATAGTCAAAATTACACTGGGCTAAAGAGCCCAGAAGAAAAGTAGCATGAGTTTGTTGCTTAGTGGGTGGGGCAGTTGCCTGGAAATAGATTTAAATCATCTTGGGCAAAGGAAGAAATCTGAACTGGTTTGTTGTATAGTAGGCAGTATTCACGTGCGAGTTTTGAAAGAAGCTGTATCTGCATGTCATGAGGAATCTGGTGTTCTGTGTGCCTATCATAGCAAGGCTTGCAAAGGATTTAGATTTCCAGCTCCTTTTGACTGGAAACCAGTCAATCGATGTCTGAACTGGGTACCTGAATGCTAGTTCCATTAAACTGAAAACCAGAGCTGCTGAAACACACAACTCTGGAATGCTAGTGCCTTCGGAACTTTAAAGCCAAGGTTGCTGTTAACAAAACGTATTCCACATCAGGCAGCAACAGGGTAAAACTTTCCAGGATTTTTTTTTAGCTTGAAGTGGAATTTAGACACTTGAGATTTCATTGCCCCTGGTCTCAACATCTGTTTCTGCACTCTGATGACATTGATGAAACTTCTTGTTACTTCTGATGCGCAAAATCAGATCCTTTAAACACTGGAATCTGTTGGCCATGATGATTGTTCCTGGTGCACAGGAAACGTGAGGTTGGCCAACGCTGTTTCTGGAGAGGACTGCTGTGGTTCAGAACCGTACGGATACAAACAGCATTACTGATAGTTGACTGGAAAGCTCTTACTTTGTCAAACACTTCAGCCCATTTCCTAATTAGTTTTGCAAAATAGATTGGATAAATGTGGATTGTAGTATTTTTGTGCTTGTATTTATGTATAATTATAACTAGATAATAAATGAAATTTGGTTAACTTTGAAGGCCAAATCTTTTGCTATTCACAAAGTGCATGTGTAACAGACGCTTTTCAATCTGCAGCCCAGTGATTCACAATACAAATGCCCGTTTAAGTTTTAGTCATGCTTCTGTGTTAATTCAATGACAATTATTTTTGTATGAAGGGGTCCAAAGCTGGCAAGGAAAACTGTATTAAAACTCTAGGCTATTTCCTCTTTTTCCACTTCTTGCTTCTCATCATTTTCAGGTGTTCCAGAGGCTGCCGTTTCATCAACACTAGGGTATTCGTTTGTCGCATTGCTTGATGGAACTGTGGTCGCAGGAATGTTTTCTTCGTTAGGTACCTGAACATACTCTGCATTGGATTGTTTCTGAGCCATTTCTCTGCAGGAAGACAGGATGAGGTTGTGATTTCACACGTTAAAATCCCATCTACACTAGAGTCTTTCAAAAGAACGAGTCTTTGTAGGTTTGTTGTCTAAACAGTAACCCCCTTATTATTATGACTCTGTTCCAAGAGCACTTGAAAAGGCTACAACATCGCTGCTGCTAGGACAGAAAGTGTGACAGAGTGTTAGATCATGAGACTGATCTGCATCACCGGTTTGAGCGATCCTGTTAGAATAAAATGGATTTTAGTATGTTTATATGCTAGGCCAGGAAAGCAGAATGGGTAACTGAGTGCTGGCAAACAGCGTCTGAGAAGGGGTAGCAAAACACACTGCTTGCTGTGAGCTTTCTGAGAAATTCCATGCAGATCTGGTGTCCCATTCAAGTGCATTAAAAATAGGGTCCAGTCAGAAAAGAGCTATGAAAAGGCTGAAATCCAGAAAAATATTTTTAGTAACAGGTATAAATTCCATTTATATTACCAAAACAATAACAAACGAACTCCCGATATTTAAGCACTTTCACATGTACAAAATATCGGATGCTAGTGGATTAATTCAATGTAGTAAGATTTATTAGGATCTGAGCACAAAATTAGATGTTAATGCTACATCAACTGCAAGAAGAAATTGGATGCGTGAGTGAATGAGCACTGGGCTGGGTTAGCAGAATTCTGTGTTAGGAAGTCTTAGAACTGTGCTACGGGGAAGTGTCCGGATCACAGATGATTTTTTTTCCGGCCTCAGCTGCATTTATTAACTTAGCATTTAACATCATGGGCGCTAAATACAGACTGTATAGCCTATGAGATGGTCCCTATTCTGAAGATTTGGCAATTTAAAGGAAAAACGAGCACCCAAAGCACAGAGGAAAAGACTTCTCCAGAGCACGATCAAAATGGACGTTCTGGGCTCCGTTCCGTTGCCTAAGCCTCATGTCTCCTGCCGTTTGAGGTGCCTTAAAGTATCCCAAGCGTGTGTCCTGTAATTTCAGCACTGAACTGAGCCCTCTGTGTTTAAATGCAGTAACGTACAATCCCAGTAAATTTGCTGAGGCAATCCTTAGCTGCTATTCCTTTTTTTACTTCCTTCACCTGCCATTAACAGTCACCATTAACTTTTAAATATTAAAAACTGTTTTTCCAACTCGCTGCTTTTAGTTTGCGTTGTTTAAAAAACATTTACGTTCTTGTTTTAGATACTGCTAAGTTGTAGCTACCTGTAAACATAGAGAAGAGGGTAATGGCAACTTCTGTTAGGAGAGCAACAGTTTAAACATCACACAAAAGCAAATATTCTCACTGTGGAAGTTTTCTCAAAGCCTGTATTATTCACCCTTCAAAAATTGTTTAAAGTAATTACATTTCACTTTAGTTCTGGATTATCAGCAGTGCTTTACAGAAATAATTGTCTTAAAATGAAGCAAACAAACTCTTACTGCATCTCATTACTTGATGACTTCTTATTCTTTGCCTTCTTGGTTAAGACCCAGACAATAATGCAGATGATTGCAGCTGCCAGAATTGCTCCAATTAATGCTCCAACAACAATACCACCGTCTGAATCTGGAAAGGAAAAAAGATTACTTAAGTTTTTAAAAAGTATCATTATAGCAAAATCCCTTGGAAATTTAGTGGAGGAGCCTTTAGCAGAAAGAAGGCATTGGATTCAAAGAACTGAAAAACTGACTGACAGCTGTATTTCCAGGATGGAGGCCAAAGATTCTCGAGAAAAGAGAGAACTGTGCTTTTGTGACCTTTGCTGCCTCCTTTCTTGTTGGTTAAGATCCCTACCCCAACAAACCCTGTGTTTAAGCACGGCTAAGGGAAACGTTAGGCTGTTAACGCGGTCAATAGTTGCAAGCCTTTGCTCTTCAGTCCTTGCAAACAAATTCTGAAATTCCGGTTGCCTTTATCTCTGTCTTTCAGCTGAGATGTAAAATGTATGCTCTGCTCATTTGTGAGCCGCCAAAACCTTCTATTTCCATTTGAGTACAGCTTCTAGCTCTGACCAGCGATTTTCATTTTATAGCGCGCTGAGTAATTGAGCGACCGTTTCAGGGACATCTTTGTGGCTGGCTGTACAACATAGGCTTGACTCTTGTTAAATGTTACGGGTTACGTGGAAAATCTGCGTGCAGATGTGGTTGACCACTTCTTGAAGGCAGTCAGGATAAGGTATTTCTCCGTGACTGCAGTATTTTTAACTAGTGGTCACATCTACAGTGCCCCAGTCCTTGCACTACCACGTTTCAGTGATGGTTGTCAGGGACCTCGGCAGGACATTGCTCTAAACTCCACGTCTGTCAGTTCTCAGTAAAGGCTCTGCAGTCAGACCCAGGTTCAGCTCCTGCTCCCAGTGGGAAATGAAGCTGGAGATGTTAAATCAGTTTTCTAGGTCAGTGCAAATTCTGGGCATGCCAGGATGAAAACTTTGGAGAAGCTCTCCAAAGCCCGTTATGTTCTTACTTGAAAAAAATCTGCGCTTTACATTTTTTACGCGTTTTCCTGCCAACTGTGCATGTCATACATCAAATATGTGATTACTTTCATACATTAAACTTACGGTTTGCAGTTAGGTCAAGCTCACAGGTACTGTTCCCCAGGGCATTGCTGGCTATGCACCGGTAATACCCAGTTTCAAAGCTGGTGAGATTGCCAATGTAAAGAATGCCAGTGTTTGGATCTGTGTCAAACAGAGAGCAGGTACAGCTTATGCTTTGTATACTGTAGAGGCAAACGGTTTTCTTTAGCTGGTAATACTGAGAGCTATTAAGAGGTTAGAAATAGGGTTCTCCGATTACTCATTCATTCGGCGGTTTTTATATTCTTTAAATAAATAAAGTTTACCTTCCTTGAAAGTTACTACAGTGCATTCTGCAGGAGTGTATTAGAACAGGAGAGGCAGGCCCCTACTCTGCAAATCAGTCTGCCTGTCTGATGTTTAACCAGCATTGATACTGTTGTCAGTGTAACTTCACAAATGAAAATGTAACAGGTACAGAAGATTTTTGGGATGGAGGTCTTAGCACCTGAATGACGAATTGACATTCTAAGTTCACTAGAATTCCGAGGGAAGGGAGATGTAAAGGCATAAACATTTCTCCCATTTAAACAATTTAAAGTAATGGCATAAACAAGACTTCAACACGCCACACGATTTTTATTAAAACAAACAGAAAAGTCCTGTGCTTGTGACAGCTATAAGTGGATTTGAATAAGTAAGAATACGATTTTGTGGCGTTGACCATCAGGAGGGTAAGTTTTAACTACTCCGTGTGATACACAGTGTTTGAAATGGCTGGTACTATGGAATTCCAGATGGTGAACATGGTATGGTAGTCCTGTAGTTACGTACTAAGTTGTTCAGTCACAGGCTTGAGGGTATTCTCATCTACTTTGTACCAGCGGTAGGTAGGGAGAGGCAATCCTTCTTCACATCGGCATAAGAGGTAGATTAGATGGCCTTTTTCAGGCGTTCCTTCTATTTTGCAGAAAGGTTTTGACGGTTTGACTGTAAAATAACAATGAGGAGAACAGACACATCGTGAGTACGTACCCAGGGCTGCAAGCATCCACCTCGAGGTCTGACACTGTGCTGCTATAAAGAGTTGAACGCCTTCTAGATTTATATGTTTATAGATCTGACCAGAGGCTCTCCCATAAATATTTGAGTAATTTTAAAAATATATGTACACGGCCTAGGATACATTTTTATTATGTTTTCTTCCAGTTGCATACTAAATATTATTATGGAGGTATTGAGATGAAGACTATAAAATACTTTAATTATAATAGGCCAATCACTATTCCTCGTACACCATTCTGCCACATAGCAGCATCATTTTCTTTATGGACACAGCAGGAGCTTTTCCACATCAAGGGAGAGGGTCAAGGCCTGATTCTTTGGTATATTGCAATTGTGGAGGAAATAATTTAACTACAGCTTTGTTAAAAAACATATGTGTTTTGATAGCATTTCCTCACTTTGCATACGGGAGAAGATTCTGTCTTCACTTACACCTATTACTTTTCATTTCCTACGCTGTTGTGGTTTTTTAGAGTACTGTCGGTGGAACTATACCAGCAATGAACGCAGCCTAATTTTGTGTGCATAAATGAACAGCCTTTCTTGGTTTTCATGTGAAAAGTACAATCTCTCACTCAGCCCCTCCAAGATTTACTATTTGTGTGAGGAATTTTAGATGAGAATTAACAGCAGTACTTTGATTTTTCAGGGAATAAGTTTATTTGTGTTTTTTTCTTATCCCTGGCAGACAGGCAAGTGATGTTGGAATCACATTCTCATGTGACTTTGATTTGTGACTCTGACCAGGTATGAATTCTCAATATAAAAGCAATGTTTAGATGGGATTAATACAAACTTTTATCTTACTAGGAAGTAAAATATCTCATTCCATGGCTTTTCATCCTTTCTGTCCTGCCTGTTCATGGTTGAACTATTGCTTTCTTCCATCAAAAGTAGACTTTGTACTGCTTCCAACCAACACATACTAAGTTTCTAAAGTTCAAGGGTGAGCCAGGACCCTTGGGCTGTACTGCTGCCTCTCCCTAGCTTTACACAAGTTACCATGACCAACATTAGGTAAAATTAGTAAAATTTTCGTCTTTGCTGGGGCTGGATGTAATGGCTTCGCAGAGTTGTCGCTCCCAGCTAAAACGGCTTTTTATTTTAATCAACGTTAGCATCAAAAATGTAGTGAAGTTGGGTAGTTCCAACTGCTGCCCGCTTACCTGCTTACGCTAGGTAGCTTTTTGAGAGCACAGAGTGAAATCTGAAGGCAGCTCGTGGGGGAATGCGATTCTAGGGTAGGTCAAGCAAGGGAGCGGTACCAGGTCTGCTCTGTCTGGGAGCTAGAGGGCACTCCAGGCTGTGCCTGCCTCCAAAGCCCTGGGGAAGGGACTGGCAGTGCATCAGTGAGCCCTTTCTCTGCATCGTGGGCCTTGTTTATCACGCTCCCTTATTCCCTCTGCTCCTACGTATTTGGAGCCGTGAGTCCAGTGTTTCATAATAACGGAAGACAACGACAACGCAGCAGTGGAGAGGCACGGCGCTTACCCAGCACGCTGACAATCACAGATTTTTGACTCTGTCCAGAGTCACCCTGTGGGCTGAAAACTTCACAGGTGTAGGAACCGGTGTCCGAGGGCTGCATGTTGGAGATTGTTATTGATGCATTCCCTGGACCTGTTGCAGCTGTTATCCTGTTCTTAAACTGTCCATAGGTGTAAGACTGGCCCTCTGAATAATAATAGATCTGTGATAAAGAATCAATTGTTAGTTTAATAATGAGAGACCTTCCTGCCACTTTGTTTCGTACTCGTAATTGGAATATAGTTGATTTCTGATCAAGCCAAGCAATGTCACCCCCCTTCTTGCCCCCTCCCCCGAGAAAGCAAAGATGAAATCAAAGTACATTTGAATATATATTTCTAGCAGTTCTTAAAAGACAAGCTTTTCAGAAATGAGATGTTGCAATTGCGTACATTGACAGGAGCTAGTTCTTTCTGGATACTCCAGTTACAGACTGATACGTCTGTGAAAACGAAGGTGAGGCCATTGTGGCAATTCTGTGAAGTCCTAAGTCATGCACAGGGAACAGTGGTACTAATTCAAGCACTGATAGTTTGTGATATTAGTAATAAGCGGCTCAGCAGAAGATTGTGACAAGAATGGACTTGTCATTGCAAAAAGTGGATGGCTGCAGAGCTTTCCAAATATAGAAGCTAGCAAACAGAGAACTGAAATGAATCCACAAGACATTAGGTCTAAGCAAACGAGGTGCCTGATCTATTGGCAGTAAATTTGGAAGCAATAAAAATGCAGTACGAGAACACCAACAGAATCATCACACATGCAGTTAGAGCAACCATGCTCTTCTCCCTGTTTGTGTAATCAGGGTCAGAGCCAGGGTCATGGACTATCTTGGTTTTTTGAGTTTATACCATAGGTGGAAATCAAGGATACCTGTTGGCCTCAGTGCTTGTTCTGGATCAAGAAGTTCCCCTTTTACTAAACAGTTTTGCAGAATTATAGACATAGTAAATATCTCTAAGGAATGCAACGTTTCCTCCCAAATAAAAATTTGCTGTTTAACGTTGACTGATTTCACTGATTTCAGTAGCATCAATTGTACTTAACAGCACTGTGCGAATCGAACTGGCCTCATAAGCTTATAAGCCCAAACCTGTTGTCTGTTGACTGAAAGGAGAGGCAGAATCGTGTTCATTGTGGACATGTGAAATGTCTGGTTGGTAGTCTGAGACTTGGCCCTTGAATTTGTTTAGGAACTGCAGTATCTCATCTGCTCTGGGGTAAATGTAATAGTTCTCAAGGAGTACACACACTCGGTCCAGTCTAGCTCTGCTGTGAAACCAAGACCCGAAAGAATAAAGCTAATGTGGAAAACTATGGAACATCAATTATTTTTCTCAGATGTTAACGATAGTGTTATATAATAGTGGCAGTATTTGGGATAGGCAGTACATTCCCCACTGTCTACATGCACAAAGTCCATTGGCTAGGCAAAGTGAACAGTTCCAACATACTCAGTCATTTATTTAAACTGCTGAGAGGTAACCATACAGAATTACAGGTTGGGACCCAAATAGATCTAATATTGTTCCTACTGACAGTATTCCAGAATCAGCAGTGTAAATGTATTTATTGAAGTTGGACTGACAGCATGTTTTTTAATGGGAATAGCTGGAAAATATTTGTAGGGAAAAACTCCACAAACTCCTGTGAAATGCCATTCACACTTGACTAGTATCAAAATTTCCTTTTGGTCAAAGTTCCCTGCCTTTAGGGACGCTGCAGATCCCCAGGCAAGAAATGTAATTTGCTTTACTTTGCAGATCAACAGATTGCATTTTGAATTAAGAATATTTATTCTTAATTCTATTTATCCACCCTGATACGGTGTTGACTGAAGTCTTTAAGTAATGTTATCTGAAAGCCTTTATTAGCTTAAGGCAAGCTACACCCCAAAACTGCCAGAGCACAGCTGGTTTATGCAATGATAAAGCTTTGAAATGAAGGTCAGAACCCAGGCTGCACAGCACCAGCGGCTCCAGTATTGCAGCTTGGCCCCATCTCAAGTGCAGTTTTGCCCACTTTCGAACCAGACTTTATCTTTCCCTGCCCCAGGATTACAAACACCACGTACAATTGATGCAGGGCTCTGAATACTGAAGCTACACTACTGTATTGCCAACGTGTGGAAAACTGGTGTTGCAGTGAGGAAGCGTAAGACGTCCAGTGTCGGCACAGCGGCAGACTAGGTTAGAAAGTCTGCTGCACAGCTGGATAGGCTCTCCAGTTTCTGTTGTTTGCATGCAATGTTATCAGTTTTAAAACTGATCTTATACTTTGTGAATGTCTAGAGATGGACCTCTATTGCAAAACTAGGGTCTGGATGCACAGCCTCGTATTCCCCAAGGCAGGGGAGTGTTCAAAATAGGGAGTTTGCTTTAAGCAAATCTCTCATCAAAAAGCTCATCTACCAATAATTACAAAAACACACTGGCCACACTTGCCTCGTTCTGCATTTATCCAAGTANCACAGCCTCGTATTCCCCAAGGCAGGGGAGTGTTCAAAATAGGGAGTTTGCTTTAAGCAAATCTCTCATCAAAAAGCTCATCTACCAATAATTACAAAAACACACTGGCCACACTTGTCTCGTTCTGCATTTATCCAAGTATGAGCAACAGAGTGTTATACATTGTTCCTTGGAAGAGTCCGAAGTTACAAGAACTGTGACTTCTGACTTGAGGCTCCTCTTAAACTGACGTTCCTATATAATCCCAGCAGCGAAGGGCTGGATTTGCGTCTCCTCTCGATAAGTTGCACCTGTTTGAGCCAGGTAGGGAAAGAGCTTCCATCAGCTCTTTACACTTACGTCAAATGAAGTTGTACAATGACTTAAATGAAGTAATGCGTGACTTGCAGCCGCATGAGAGGAGAGGCGGGCCCATTATATCCTACTAAACGGCCTGACTACTGAAAAAGGGGGCTAAATTCTACTATGCTAGTGTGCTAGCTTAGCTATAGCACATGTTCCTGGGAAACAGGACTGGCACTACAACGAGTCTTAAATTCAGTCAGGGCATGCCAGGAAACAATACAGAGAAGCAGGCACACCTTGGTATATTTGATCTGAAGTCAGGGTGAATTACGTATCTAAGCCCTCCTACAATACATTGAAAAATCAATCCCCTGTGTTCTCTCTTCCTGCCTGAATGCATGCAGAGAAAATATCGTGTGTCCACTATTAAATCTGAGACAGGTGTCAGCACAGCAGAGAATATTTGTTTTCTTCATGGGTTTAAACAGAAGGGTTGGTTTTTGTCTACTATGACCGTAAAGGCAGTGGAACATCTGAAGGAAATGCATTCAGTTCCTCTGCACGCTCCTGCCTGTTCTCTGTTCTTCTGCGCCTGTCCGATGCTTATCTCGCTAGCTCTGGAGTTTGCTGCCTGAAGGAAGGTGGTAAACACCAAAAAGGCGGAGTAATGTTGTGATTAATTACTGAGTGTGTATCTTGTCCCAGAGGTATGACTGGATTGTGTACCCAGGAAATTTCATGTAAGAGGAATAGGTTTCAGTTAATTGGCTGTGAATTCATAGCCCGTTTCCAACAGTACACTCAGAACGGGTATCTTAAACCCTTGCTCAAAGTGGTTTTGTGCGGTCCTTGAGAAGCTCACGTTTGTGCCTTTCAAAATGCTGAAATTAAAATCTTTGCAAAAATGTTTCTATTCCTTGTCAAAAGTAAAAAACTTGTTTTCTGTTGAAGATATAAAAGACTTTTTTTTTTTGGGCAACTGACAGCTGATGTTCCCTCCTACAGACACTCATCTCATTGACATTTCTTTCCATTTTACCTAAAATGTTCCTAAAATGTCTGCATGGGAAAACTGTAAATTTAGTCAATGGTAGACTTCTCCTGGAAACCTTTTCAATTTGATGTGATACATATATTTAAAGTGCAGCATCTTGAGTGTAAAAAAATACGAAACAAAACTGCTGTGCTTCTCTTGGAAAAATAAGCTTTTTCTATCCTCCAGCAAATCATGAGCAGCTCTAGAGAAGTCGATTCACCAGTGTAAAAACAATATTGAGGATGCAGTACTGGCCGCTGCTTCTCATTACCAGCTAGTTTGCTCATGCAAGCTTTTATATAATGGTGCCTTTTCACATTTCATGGGAGCAGCTGCCTGGGATGACTAATCAAACAACTGACAGAAAAAAGAGCGGAGATTATCACTCCTAAAAATATTGTCCCTAATAACTCCACAGTCTGAAAAACCAGTTTCTGCAAAACAGCTAAGTTGCCCAGAAAACATCTCCCTGGCCTTAGAAAGGATTGCAGTTTAGTTGGTTATTCAACCTGTGGGCCAGGCAGTGCCCAAAGCCGCTGATGCTGGCAGCCATCCTTCTCGGCTTTCTAAGGCAGTGGAGTAGTTACTCTGCATTTCCACAGTCACGGCTTCTGCTGCAACCAAGAAAAGGATTTGGGCTCATAGACTTCCAAGGCCAATTACTTGTGTACCTGTTTGGGGGAGCTGGGTTACAAACAGAACAGGGAATTGGGAATGATCGTACTCGTTTGGAAGAAAATCTTGGCAACCGCAATGCACTCCAGGTGCTGGAGACAAGATTATTTGTGTCCCCAATTCTGAAGGGTCTCGTACATGAAATCACAAGTCCTTTTCTTCTCCTTTAGCCTAACTTGTGGGAAGGCCGCTCCACTTCTGGTGTGATGGTAAGGAAAGCATTTGCCTGCAGAGGAGGCAGTTGGCAAAGCTGATGCTGAGTTGAGGCTTCCAAAGGCTGCCAGATGTTTGGCAGAGAGTGAGGAACCCACCTACAGGTTTTCTTTATACAACTCCTATAGAAAGAGCTTCTTCCCTAGCGGGTGGAGGTTGTGTGTGAAAAAGCAGGCAGTAAATTAGAAGAAACATGCCTCCATCTGCTTCCTTTCTTCTTGGGGCAGGACAAATACATACTAGAATTTGCATAGATACATGTCTTTCGAATGTCTGGGGACGGACTCGTTCATAATTTCCAGGTCAATATTCCTCCCACCCTCCACCTCCTGGTGTCTTTGCCTCGCATTGCTGTACACGCCTAGTACATCAAAATCGTAAGACGAGCTGTACTTGAAGCAGATGTGTTACATCTCCACAGGAGTCTTACTTTCCTGACTGTGGGCAGTTTCAGGACATGACTTCCTTTCCAGTACCTGTCTTCCCTCCCCCAGCCCCTTCTCACTTTCCCTCACCGGCAGATGCAAAGCTATAGCATCCTGTTCGATGACGTTTCTCTGGGCTGATGTATTCAGCATCTGATTCACAGTCTTTCCCTGGAGAGCTGTAAAGCTCAGGCGTTCTGAGGGCCCTGTCATTGGGTTGGTTTATCATTTTCTGTTCGACATTTTCTCAAGCTACCAGAAAAAGAACGGTTTGAGATCATGTGTCTTTTTGAATTCCGAGTGCAGACAGAATTTATAAAATAACAACAAGGGAAAAAGGCGTTCGTCACTCCCCTAAGCATCTTACCATCTAATTAGAGAACAAATGCTGCATACTCAAAGTGTTAATTAAAGCCCAAGGCTCAGATTCTGAACTCTGCTAGATAAGAAAGCAAATGCTCGCGCGTGCATTGGTTTCTTTGACGTGTCTCTGGCCCCAAATGCGTTTTTTTCACCCACAGCTTCTTTTCACACATTTCTGTCAAAACTCTCATCTGCCAGACTGTAGTAGGGATATTATGTCCTGCATTACTGGGATTTTTGCATGGGTAATTAAGGATGTTAATAATGCCTAGATTGCGCATTGGTAGAAGAAGAAAGGGATGGAGGCAGAAGCCTTTAGAGGATTAATCATTCAGCAGCTTTAACTGGTGCAAAGTACTTCTGAGGAGCAGCTCTTTCATGTTCTCACAGTATCATTCTCGTGGCTGAACTTTTAGTCAATAATTTCTGCAGTGCACCGAGCACGTGCGTGTTTCCTTAGTGCGTTTGGTGTAACTGCTCTTCAGCAGTTACTATTAGACCTCAATTTACACTGGGTTGTACCCTGTACTTCATGGCGAGACAGGAATCACACTGCAGTCAAAGAGAGTTTGGAATGGATTATGGCTGGGACGTTGCGCCGACAGCTGAGAGGAAGCCAGTTCAGCAGGCAGCTTAGCATCCCTCTGCATCCATCGCATCTCAAAAAGTTGTTATATTCTAGAAAGCAGATTTTTTTTTTTTTTTGCTATGTAAATATGTAGCCCCAAAGTTGGGCTATCCAGACTTGCTCACATTCAGCCCAGAGACTCCTGGTGTGTGGACATGCCCTTCAGATAGATACCCTTTGGGTAGAATATTCCTGAAGGTGCTAGTTCAGCCGCCTAGAACAGCTGTGGGAAAAAATCCACAACAGCTACATCCAAAATAATTTTGAGAGGGAAAAATGCAATAAAAAATAAGGTGGGTTAAAAATTCTGAATGATGCATCTCATTCAGCTTATCTCAGTCATGTGCTGGTTTTAAGATTTTAATCTGGAACATGATTGCAGGTCTCACAGAAGCATTAATCTAGTAGAAGCTATTTAGCTCTTTTTTTCCCTTAAGATTGTGGGGATTTTTTTCTTACCTTGTATCTCCAGCTACATCTTCCCCGTGCATCTGTCACATACACCATCTTTTGACAATGACTGACTGACTTTTCATCCATACTCAGAATACCGTGACACGGGGAACGCTGTATTTGAGTAAAAATGTGCTGATCTGAGAGTTAAATGAGACTAAGTGTTCCCCCAAAATCAAAGAGCCTCCTCTCTACACAGCTCCCCATCAGTACCGTCCGTGCTGTTCACAAGGGCAGGGTGCCTCGTGTTCAGCGGATTTTGCAGATGTCTCAAGCCTTGTCAACAGTGAGATGCAATCAAATCTTATTTCTAAGTTTTACCTAAAATTAGGCAAACTAAGACTGAAGTCTAATGTTTTCTCCAAACACACCAGTTACAACCTGATCATTTCCTACTTGTCTCCACTTCCCTTTGTGCTCTCACTACTGTCCGCTTCAGTGCGTCAGTTTATTTTATCTTCTCTCTGCAGATCCTCACCCCAGTGCCAGAGGTAACCGCAGGCAGTCCACAGTAATCCCAGTGACATCCAGGGCGTCACTCTGACTGCAGTGACACAACAACAGCGTCTCCATTCCTCTGCATTGGAGATGTTGCCTCTGCTTTCCATGAAGCTATTCCTTTTAAGGGCCTGCTCAGTCATCTAACTTCTAGATAAAACTTGATTTTTTTTAAAAAGATCACCTCTAGGCAAAAAGAAATGCTCACGTGTCAGAGAGGCCCTTTCCGGGAGGTTTTCCTATACTGCTTCAGGAGGTGCTTTGCACAGGCTCATCTTTGCTTGTGGGCTGGAACGGACGGCTCTGCTCCTGAGCCAGAGCCCCTTGCAGCACCGACAGCCCGTGCAGGACATGGTCTCGGCTGTCTGTGGCTGAAAGCATGTGATGAGGGCTCAGGAACTACTCATACTGCATGGGGAGGATTTTGTTCTTTCAATAGTTTTTATGGGAACGCCACACTTACAGGGCTGGCTGGCCCCTGGCTCTCACGTGGTAGCCCAGCGCCCACGCCTGTGCCTTGCTTTGTGCTGGGTGGCAGGGTTATGCTGGCATTGGGACTGCTGGTAATCTGAATTGGGGGTCTCAGGGTGAAAGGAGCACACACAGTTGCACTGGGATCCCTCTTCTTGCCTCTCTTCCCTTCTTTGGGCTCCGCCACCCTGTCTCCTGTTCCTGAACAACATGACACAAGCCTGCTCGCTCCCGTGAAGATTTTGCGAAGTGGCTCATCAGGCCTGCAAGGCTGGCTATTAAGGACATGACTAGACTTCTCGTAAGGGAACAGTGCCATCTTCCTCTTCTCTATGGTTTGTAGCAAGTGAAACCCTCCTTGTCCCTATCCACTAAGCGATGCTTTCTCGGTAGTACAGATACGAGAAAAATACAGGGCTCTGGCAGGGTGAAAGACAATATATGAAATAAATGGAAGATATTCTTGCTGTTACACGCTGCTAACACTCTTTCCCTCCCAACCGCCCATCAATAGATTTACAAAAGCAGTGTCAATGTCACTGTTTGCAAGTATTTCAAGCTCGCTTTCTTTAAAGAATATTTTCATGAGAAGTCTATCAACAATTCAGTTTCTCTTACAAGTAACAGTCATTCATGACCTTTACTCGTCCAGTGAATGTAAAATTTCAATCAAGGATTCTGCCCTGGGCGTATCTTGAGTAGCCACACAGTGTCTCTGATTATTTCACTTTAGCCATGGGTGGCCTGGGCTGGAGGTTCAAGGTGTGGCCCTGGTTAGGTTCAGGAGCCGTAGTTAGCTTTGCAAGGCTGTAGCCTCGCCTGTGCAGAGTCAACAGCAGGCTTCAATCTTTCAAACATTTACTTAAGTGCCGAGGCTGGCCAAGTGACTCAGAGCATGAAATGAAGCACAGGCATAGATCTTAGCAGGAGCTGAGACTTCACCTGATGAACCAGGCCAGGCTGTGATGTACTCTGTTACCCTGGGTGAGCTGAATAAGTAGCGTTTGCCTCAGTTTGTCTATATGTAAAATAGAGATGGTTCAGTACTGGAAAGTTCTCGAGATCCTTGGCTGGGAGTTATGATTTAAAAATTAAATTTATCATTAAAAAGACATGTTGCTAAGGGGTAAATGGCAAGAAGAAAAAGTTAAAAATATGTATGGCATCCTATTTTCCGTCAGTTGATATTTACATTATTTAGTTCAAATGAGGGCAATTAATTCCACTGGAGAAACGTCTCAAGAAAAGAGCAGAGTCAGGCTCCAATTAGTGAAAAGATCTATATTCGCCCACGATGCATAGCTGCACTATCTTCAAAAGAGCGCTGCGAACACCTGCCATTCCGCTGTTTGCTGCCTCCTTTTTCATCATACTGTCTGTGAACAGCCCGTTTTCCGTATTTCATCCTCTCCGGTGTAACTGCCACGACTTTTAACTGTCGAGCACCTGCGCCAGCATTGTGCAAGGTGGGCAATGGGGAACAGGATGTGAAAACACCAGAACAAACAGCAAAAGGCACCAGCCAGCTTCACAAAGCCAGTGCTGGGAGGCAGATCTGCATCAGGTCTTGTGAACTAATGAACGGCAACTGCCTTGCCTTGAAGCAAGGTAAAATCTGTTGCTGAATACTCTGGGGCACTAAATTAACACTGGCACTAGTCCTGATCCTGATCTTACAGATTTCACTCCAGACAGGACTGTACCTGAGCCTATGTATCTCAAAACACTGCAAAATCTAGAACGTAAGTGGCAGTGTAAAATCCATTATTTTAAAAAAGGGTACCTATGTCCTCTGTGCTTATTCTGTAGTATGTCCTAAAATCTAGTAATTGAAAGCTCATGTTCACGAATGTGTCAAGCCAAAGGCATTTTAATGACATAGATTTGCCTTAATTAATTCTAGCATTCTACGCTTTGCTCTATTATTTGCTACCACTGTAGGGAGAAAGGGTCATATTCTCAATTATGTGAATAAACATTAATTATTAAAATCAAGATTTTTTCCCCCCTCATATTTGTTATAGAGAACATCCCCTCTGCTTAATCTTGCTGTTGTGAATATACTACCCATGTGAATAAGATGGTCATCAAGACATCTAGCACTTAGTAAGATGTCAGGAATATTTAAAATTGTAGCAGGTGGGATAAGAGAACGTATTTTCTGCATTTAAAAAAAAAACTGTAAGTCTCCTGTCTTCAAAATATTTGGCAGAAATTTCGAGCTTTATAAAATGAAATTTGATAATGTTATCCTTTTAGTTGCTGAAAAAACTGGCAAATTTTGAATGGCGCCAGAATTTCCAACAAACGTTTTCAGGGAAAGTTTATGCTATTTATAAGAAAGTGTTTGTGTGTTTGTTTGTTTATTACTGACATTTTAGAAGAATCTAAATATCTCATAAAATTAAATAATTTTATCCCACTTTAAATGCAAGCAACTATTCTGGTATTCAGTAAGGTATGGTGCCAGTCTTTTTAATTCAGTGGTTTTGTCATCTTACCAGCATATTAAATATATTTTTACTTGCATTTTAGTACTCTTTAAACAATGAAAGCCAGAGCTGGCAATCTCCTCCATGGCCGTGCATATATTTCCTACTTGGAACAAAATGTGAAACTTAACTTCAGCTACGTGCCAAGCAACCCGGGCAAAGCCAGGTTTGTAGAAAAAGAGATTATTTTTTGTTTAAACTTGTAGGAGAAAAACATGCATGCTTTCAGGCACTTGGCCCTTTGTGAAACTCAGAAAAGCCACCAGCCCGAAATAGAAATAGTGACCTCGTATCGCTGTGGGTTCAGAGGGAGGTTGAAAATCCAACTTCATGTTCAGCTGTGTTGTGTAATTTCTTAAACCTTATTTTCCACAAGCACTCACAGTCCTTTCTTCCCAGCGTTTCAATTAACACGATTAATTTTGTTGTGAATGGGTTCAAAACGGTAAGGGATTGCCGTGTTGGAGTAAAAGGAAACAGGGTCAAGTACTACAGGACTGGATGGGTTACTGAAAGTGTTTTAAAGAGAGTAGTGCCCCAGTCCTACAGCTCTTCGCACACATGCACCCTCCTGGCACGTCAGCAGGCTCAGAGGAGCGAAGGGCATTCTCCGAGGCTCGCTGAGCATGTGAGCCAAGGATAACTGGCGCTGCAACGAAAGGGAATTTTACCTCAGTGTTCAAGGAGAACAGGATTAGTCACTAACCCGTGGCCTTTCCAGATTGAACCGACTTTATTTAATGAAAATGCAAATCATCCATTACAAATGCATGTGTGTTGCGGTGTGAAAGTGAATTTACCATGAAATTAGTTTCAGACAGGGAGAAAACCAGATGCTGTTTTTCCCAGTAGTGTTTCACAGTCCTTATAGGCACAGCTTTCCCATTGCCTGCAGTGGGTTACTGCAGAAGCCGGGAGTGAGTGCTAAAGGGATTGATCCATAAGGTTTCCCCAACATTCGGTGGCCTCACATCAGTTAGTTCTTGTTGAGCATATTCTGAACCACACACACTGTTTTATGATTATAATTCTCAGGGGGTATCTTCTCATCATTGGTCACCATTTACAAATGGTTTTCCCCTCCTGGATCTCTTGAAACCATCTGATTCTCCCTTTAAAATACTTGCAACTACAATCTGTTTATTTCTCTTGGTTGCGACCAGCAAATGCATTGCATTTATTGTCTTGCAATATGGAAAACTTGGCGCGAGTAAAACAGAGAGACTCTAACCAAATCTGGAGAAGGTGAGCTTGATCCTGTCTCAGTGCTGTACTTCTCACCTGAACGAGTGATTAAAATTTATGATGTCGTGTACCCGGTCAAAATTATGATGTATTGTACTATATGCAACTTACTTGGGAAACCTGCAGCTACCACCCTTTCATGAATAATTCTTCATTTAATAAAATAGTTTGGACTTGAAGAAAGCAAATGATGAGTAACAACTATTCATACAATTAGTCAGGCAAGGTGTCGGTCTGGCATTCAGTTAGAGTCAGAATTTGGGATGGGCTCAGTGTTTGCACTTAGCACCGATACAGTCTTTATCTGTGGCTATGATATGCTGCAGGAGGGTGAGCAGTTCTGTCTTACGTTAAATTGCTATTTCTTACATACTGGCTATTGCTGTTCAATGCCAAGTGTGTTACACACTGTACATTCTGCAAATTACAGATGGTGTAATTCTGCTATAATGGATAAACCAAATAGAAGGTATAACTCTATCAGCAGTGGCAAACCTCCTAACATAATATTACTAGGAAATTGGTGAACATGACAAGAATATCATCAGTGTGGACTGTGGCACTCTTCTAAGTCAGATCTCTTTACATCAACTCTCAGATATAACGCCAGGCAGGAGGATTGAACTTTTAGAAAAAAAAATGTTAGCAACAGGGTAACAACAACGGGAGAGAAAAGGGACTGGTTGTCTAACAGGCACAAGCCCAACACCAGGGCAAGGAAAAAAAATCAGCGTCCTCTTCAAGGATGCAGTAACACTTCTAATCAGCATTTCTTCTCCTAAAGGAAGGTGTTGCTGATTGCTCAGCACCTGTCAGGACTGAGATGATGGGAGCTCATACCCTGCATGTTATGCTGGGAGTGAGATTCATGGATTCATTTCCTCCCCCCAAAATAAGATTGATGGATAGTTCTCGAAGTCAGAGCGGGAGTGTGGGGATGTATAGGAAGTTAGACGTCCCATCCCTGACTCATTCCAGGCAGACCAGGCTGCTCTGCAAGGTCGTTACGGCCCCATGAGAGGCTCGGGCAGTGGTTACAGCACATGGCTGTCCAGTACTTGGTGTCCTTCAGTCCCAACACTGCCTCTGCACTGATACTCCAACCTACCACGCAGTCTCGTTATAGCCCCGGAGCGGGGGGAGATACTGTTTGGCTCTGCTGCCTCTCGGGATCTCGGGAAGGGCAGGGAGCATTTGCCTTTGATCTGTAATTGTTCTGCTACCACAATGACACCCGTGGGATGCTGCAAAATACTGCTGCGGCAGATTTCCTGCTGTGACAATTTTCTACGGAGTCCTGCCAAAATACTCGCTGCTCACTTCGTGCCGATGGCCTGTTGTTGCGCACCGCTCCTCTTTCTGAGCTGCCTAATAGCAGCGGTAGCGGCCGAGTCAGGGAGCTCTCGTTTGACCCTTAAATGGGGGACATTGAAGGGCGTCTCACCAGGAAAGCGGCCTTCACAATGGCAGGAAATATCTGCCAGACAAGAGAAAAGGGAGCTGGTCCAGGGGCTGGAGCGCTTGTGTGATTTTTGGACACCTGGTCTTTGCTCTGCTTCACGCTTCCTGTGTGACTTGGAGCGAGTCGTCTGAGCATCTGAATCCCTTTTGTACCTTCTCATAAGTTTCTAAAGGAGTTCAGGCACGCTGGTAGGAACTAGAGGCCTAGGTAACTTTGTGATCTGCCCCTAAATTTCATTGCACCCCAGTCCCTTGTCTTTAGGGCGGGAACACCAACATTACCCGCCTCCCTGGTCTGTCGCAAGGCTAACACTATCAAACGTAACAAGATTCTTTGAGGACTTACAGATATCTCAAATCTAACTTCATATTAAAAATAAATAAATATCTTTCTTACGGTATGAAGTTGGCTCTCTTTGGCACTGTAAAAGCTCCACTGAACAAAGAAATTTCCCAGCAGTCCGGAATGGGTGTATGTACAGAGGAGGGTTACGTTTCCACCTGTAGTGACATTCACTGTCTTCTCAGGGACGGTCACCACAACACCGCTGGCGTGGCCTGTGGACAGTAAGTTTGGTGAGGAGAGATCAGCTGTGGCCAACCCTGGGAGCCGTGCGGGAGGGTCTTGCTCCCTGCGTTATCGAAGAAACCCGTAGGACGTGTCTAGTCATTCTCCTTTTCAGTACAGTTTCCCTTGGGCTTTGTGTGGAAATTGTAGTGATAACAAGCTGGGAGTGGGTAAAAGCCAACAAGCAAATAAATCCCCCCAGAATACCTTTACCCTTAAAACAAATAATATTCTGAAAAGGCAGAGTTGCTAAAAACATACTTGTTCTCACCTGCATAGACTTGTCTTCTCACAAAGAGCCTGTGGCTAAACCAAACCTTTCTTCTGCACTCGCAGTGCTCTCCTGCACCTTGCGCTCTCATTCGCAGCTGTGTCTAGCCCTCTTTTACACCCTTCTTGCCCTCTTTTTTTTTTTTGCAGCTGTTCCTTTAGGTGTCTGCTGTCCTTTACCATGGATCACCATCTCCTACAGCACTCACATTCTTACCTTCTGACTTGGACCCAGTGACACTGTCAGGTTCTCCCAGGCTGGAGCCCACCAGCCTTTCTCCACTTTTCTTTTGCTCATTAACTTTGCTTTTGTTTAGGTTTCTTAGGGCTTCCATGCAGAAGCTGTTCTTTTCCGATGCTTTTACACTGGAAATGTCAAACTAAGCTTTTTGGAACTGCTTTGATTACGTGGGTTATGAGAAGTTCTGTGATAACTTGATCAACTCTTTCTGTTGTGCTCAAAGCAGAAAGGGAGCAAATGTAGCTCACGAGCCCTTTCCTGTAATGTTCTCATCAGTCTTGGCTACGCAGTCATATTAATGAAAGGAATCAAGCACCCTCTTCCAGTATTTATCTGTTTCTGTCATCCATATAAGTTACTAGCAATGGTGACTTAAGGCAACAACGGTAGAGCTGTCAGAAAAGTAAGTCTGAATTTCAGGGGTTTGCTAGATCGCCGAGTCCGGTTTTAAAGCTACTGTCTAAAGATTCTGCAGGAGAATATATTTCTTTTGAATGTGATGGAAAACGTAAGTCTTTCAGAGCTTTCTATGCAGAACAGGCAAGGTGGGAACTTCACGTTATAATAATTTTCACATGGGCTTGTTGCATGTGCGAATGATAGAAGCAAAGCATACAAAATATTCTTCTCAATGGAATATCTGTGCATCTTATGTTAGGGTGCTGCTTTTGAGAGTTTAAGGAGAACCTCCAGTGATACCAAAAGAGTATTTTGCTCAAATTATCAACCCTATGAGAGAAAACATTGTTTAAAAAAGAAATGTAATCTATTTTGAGATTTTTAAACATGCAAATATTGCAAATTCATCAGTTGCTCCAATGTGCAAACCTATCTGAACCTAGAGTCTGAACTCTTTGCAGTCCGTTCTCCTTGTTTGATGACTTCAATAGCAAAAGCTCACTGCAAGGAAGAAGGGAATAATCTATTTTCCGTGTTGGTGGTGGCTAGGATGAGAACTAGTGGGTTTCAACTGCAGCAAGATTTGTGTTATATGTGAAGACAGTCTCACAGGAATGGCTGGCGACTGACCTAAATGTGTCAAACCTGCCTTGGGGAAAGAGGGGATCCAGTGGTGGCTGCGAGTCCTGCTTGTCCTTTGAGTTCACATTAGTTTAATCCTTACTGAGATCAAATATAAAAGCTGTGTAATATTATTTTAGATGTCTCAGTTCACTGTTCTCAGCTTTAAGAATTAGGGTTGGTCACAGGATGATAGTTTCTCGCCACAATAATACTTCCAGGTTTACATGTATTTATTTTCTGCTCTTACAGGATTAAAGCTATGGTCTCCAAACACAATGTCATTCTAATGAAAACATCCATTTCCCAGTCATCTGCTCCATGTATTTCTTTTATCATTCTCTGTTCTTGGAGTCAGGAGTGCCACGGAGCCTGGCTGTTAAAAGCTTTTCCAGAAGAAATTAATTTTAGCAGAAATGACTCCACAAAGCATTCTGGTTTCCATGAAGCTGTATATTTTGAAGAAATACATTTAGTTGAAATAGTCTTTGCTCTAGTAAGATTACAAAGCCAAAACCTTTCAAACTTCCATTGTCCAGCTAGGCTATTTCAAGCCATCAATAATTTGTAAATTGTAAGACGGAGCTTTTGACTGCAAATGGAGCCAACTGGACCCGCAGAACCTGTTCCCTCATCACAGAAGTTAATGGGAGTTTTGCTTTGCATTTAGTTCACTGTTTACAGTTTTAAACTCATAATCCCATTTCATACATCAGGCCTTTTGGTTTAAATGAGAAAAAATGTATGAGTAAGAAGTGACTCAGTGAAAAAAGCTCACATGAACAGGACCATAACTTGTTAAAAATAGTTGATCCATGTCTTTTACTCATCAATTTTACGGTAAGACTACTTCCTTGCTACAGAGAAAGTCATTGCAGTTAATTGGGAATCGCCCACTTTCGCTGAAGTCCCATGCAGTTTTTAACACTCATGAAGTAAATCCAAGTTTGCTGATCTTTTCCCAGCCGCTGCAGAACCCCCCAGTCAATGGCACCCATCAGTATGGACACACTGCTAGTCTTACATCCAGATCTTTAAAATTAGAGGACATCATTGTTTTGAAAAGTATTGGTACTAACACTGAGTTACTTTTCATTTCTAAGGCAAAGAGCTGTGGGCTTTAGGTGCGTGAGAGCTAACATTGAAACACCAGGAGGAACTATTTAAAATATTCCTCTGGCATCCAAACAAGATAATTCCATCTTGAAAAGAAAATGTGGAAACTAACTTCCATTTTCTTTAGTGGATACAGAGGCTGTTTATCTCCATGGAGCGTTAGACTTAAAATGTCTGCTTCTGTGTATATTAAAAATAAAGCTTAGCACAATGAAATGTCCTTGAAACATGAATAATATATGATCTTTAATATACCATATAATTCCTAGATTCCACAAAATATTACGTTCTCACCTGACTTCAGGGAAATCCAATGGATTACTTGCATGCTTAAAGTTACGCATCCCAAAAAATATTTTGGTGGGTGTGGGACCGAGGCAGCATTTCCCAGGGCTATTATCACGGGGACAAAAAAGTCGAGTGCGAGAAAACCTAACCTTGAAATGTTTGAAAGACCCTAACGCTCTACGTGAGAGCTCTTTGCCCCTTCCTGGCTTTACAGCAAAGCATTAATTTATCAAAGCTAAAATCCTGCTCTTAAGCAAAAAACCTCATACCAGTCAGTGGTCAGCTTGCTGATTTCCACAAAATAGCATAGCGTTATAGCCATGGTTTTCATTCCATCCTGAAATAAATCTCGAATGTTCTCTTAGTTTGCCAGTCAGATTCACCTGCTCTCTTATTTCAACAAGTTCCTTTGTTCCAGGGCTATTTCGATCAGTTTGTTATTCTTACCTGTAAGGACGGCTAGAATCGGAAATATCTTCAGCATCGTTGCAATCATCTTCTTGATGTTGGGAGAGAAAAGAGACCAGATGCTGCTTCTGACTTCGGCTAAAACACAACTGGTTTTTTTTTAAAGTGGGTTTTTGTTTTCCTTATCAGCTGTGTATCAACACGTCAATAAGCTTTTTCATTCTCCTTCTTTATCACATGTGTGCCTTTCTCCGACTAGTGGTGTGACTGTTCAGTTGAAATCGGTTTGTGGGGTTTGAGCAACAGAGGGTTTTGTTAATAATAAACCTTTGAGTCAGAGAAGCCCAGATTCTCCCACTTTTGCCAGGGCCCAGCGGTATTTGCCTACATAAGTACTTCCACGAAGTACAAGAAGAGTGTTTGTGGAGCTATTTAAGAGTCAATCTGATTACCAGTGTTGGAGTCAGGCCTAATATGAATAAGGAATAATCTTTATTTCCTGTTAATTCTATCATTCCTTTTTAAAAATGGGCATATGGACATAATATGTTGTTAGTACATTTTCATTCTAAAATATATTTCTCCTACAATTTTATACAGAATGATTACCTTGGACTCATGATTGCCTCCAAGATTCCATACTGAACTCATCAATAAGATGGTAACACACCAAAATAAAGATAAAAGTTATCTGCCAAACTCATAATAAGATCTGTTTCATCTAGTTTTAATCCATGAAGTTGGATGCTACTAATACAAAATGACCAGGTGAATATATTGATTTTTATTTAAATGTTAATACCTGATTTATATAGTGAAAAAGCAGTGGATGAAGGTTAGGACTTGAAGAACTACCATAACTTACAGTAGATTACTTTGTCCTTACTGGATGCAAAACGCCTTCTCTAAGTCTCTGATGCTCATTAAGCACTGAAGGTGCTCAGCTTCTTGCAAGAGCAGCTTTGCTTTCTTTGATCCATGTCATTTGGCTGAGGCGTATTCAAAGCCCCAAGCTGCGATGGGAGTAGCTGGTTCTGCACACACGGCCATGCGCGAATGAGTAGCTGAAGACGTAACAGAGGGCAGCATTGCCTTTTAGATGTGTGCCTGTACCTAGAACCAAGACCATTAAAATGGTCAGTGACTTTGTTCTAATGCTTGTTGAAAACACGGGTGTGGCAGGGGCCACACTGCAGCTGGGGAACCCCTTTTGGCAGGTGGGGCTCAGCATCCGGCCATGTGTAGTTGGAGGGGAGAGGTGTGTCCAGGCTCTCCCTCATCTCTAATGTGATGTGGTGGTCGATTCTTCAGCGCAGAAGTCAGGAGTTACTGGTTGTGTCAGTTACTATTGGCATCAGGTTTATGAACTTAGGTGAATTTTTTTCTGCAAGGTATTTCTGTGCGTGGCAGATACCTGAATAATTTCTGCACAGGTGCCAGGGTTTGATTATATTCTTACATGAGCCATCTCCAAAAGTTTTATAAGGAATGGCTTTTCCTTGGTTCTGACTGTCAGCGCTTCACACAGCATTCCCACAGGGTGGGCAGTGCTTGCCTTTTAGTGACGGGGAGGACAAGACTCGGAACAGTTAAACGTCTCATCGAAGGATGCACAGGTGACCCAGAGTCCAAAAAGGAATATGTACGTTGAAAGGCTGAAATTCAAATTCAAGTTTCTTCCAAAATGTGAAAAACATTTAGATTCACCATCACTAAAGAAGCATGGAGGGATCCCAAACGCACATGGGAAATTCTCACTGGCTTTCCCTGGGTCAGCCTGAAATGGGAGCTGCTGCTGTTTTCAGGTTGTTTAGCTACGGATGAGCACAAATGATCTGAACATGGGTACAATCTACAGACCCATTTCAGCAATCGCCTGTGGCAGCTCTGTAATATCCAGAAGGAGTCTGACTCGCTCACAGAGCACTGATCCTTTGCAAAAGACAGCAGTTTTCAAGATCATGCAAAAAATGTTACCACCCCACGCTGCAGGTCAGCATGCACCTGCGTGATCCTGTGTCTTTACCACAATATCACCGTGTCCTCTAATTCTCTCTCGTTCATCAACACTGAAGTCCTTTCTGTGGCACTTCAGGCACCCTCAGCTAATATGTATTTTCTCCCTGTTACATTCACATTTTGTTAATTAAATCTCTGAAAGATGACAGAACTACATTCCTGGAGGGTGAAACGCTCGGTTTCACCAGAGAACAGGAGCCAATAACACAGCTTCTGCACTAATATGCGCCCATTTAAGCTTGGGACACAGGGCTGAGATTACCAATTACGGAGCGGGTATACCTCGTAGCAAATGATTACAACCATCAATCCTGGTTTACGGAGGATACTGAGCACCAGTAGCATTTACTTTTGACTATTACCAGCCCGAGGCTCATTTCACACCATCAAACCAGAAGCGTGTACCCTACTGCTAATCTTCCAAGCCATCCAGGGTTATTCTCCTGTGAAGGTAATAGATGGTACCTGTCAGCTGCTGGTTTTGCTTCTAGTTCATTGCTCCTAGAGCAGCCCTGCCTGTTCAAATGTCACCTTAGGAAAAGAACTGAACACAGAAAGCAAAATGTGGTTTGGTTTGATGATGGTTAAGGTTAAGTTACAGCGGGACAATGAGGAAGCTCTTGCTTACGCTGCTGGCCCTCGGCTAAGAGGAGAGAACAGCAGTCACTTTGCCATGGGTGGAGCAAAGACTGTTATCTTGAGATTAAATGGAAAGGGCCAGTACCAGGAACTGTATGTTAACAGACTTTGTGACTCAAATCTGTGTACACTGAATCGTATTCAGAAATGTTCCCTTCCAAGCAACTCCCTTGTATTGACTCTATAAATAGAAGTGTCAGTCATTAAAAAAATGAAGCCCAGAGGCACTCGCAGAGCGAGGCAGCATCGCCCAGCCAAGCACTGCGTGATATTTAGGGGTTGCTTCTGTGAGCCTGAAACCTAAGTTAAAAACTTCCTACAGAATTCCATGTCCAACTCCACAAAGCTCAGCAGCCCTTCAACCACTTCGTCTTCCTGAAACATGCTAAATATGTGATTGTTCAAAGACACCAAACCCAGTATAACATGATTTACAAAGCTCTCTAGTTCAGTAAGTATCACATCTGGTTGCTGGGGATGAAAAGTGTAATTAAAGATTCAAACAAGCACAGCCAAAGAGCTGCTTTGAGCCTCTAAATCCATCATTAGGTTGACTTTGAAATGCACTTTACGGTTTGCTTGCTTATTGCACAGCCTTGTTTGTTGACTCAAAAATATTTATAAGCTTTTGCCGGAGTGTTTGCTGCCTGAAAGTTAATTCATGAGGTCACTGTTACTTTCAAGCTCACAGAGAGTGAAAGTCTGCAAAGGTACCAATAATGTAAACTCTCCTGAGGAGAGCACCATGGCTTGTCACCTCAAAATAACTTGATCACAAATGTGCTTAATCCTCTGTATCCACCTCCCAGAAAAGGCAAAGCTTATTATCAAAAAGCACAATACCATTTCCTTACAAAGATGCTGGACTAGTCTTTTTATATTGTCCCTTTTCTCACCCAGAAAGAAGTAATTCTTCCTTTTAACCATTGAAAAGGCTGGCTACCCTAGAGCGAACACTTTATCCAACAAGCTTTCCTCTTTCTGACAGGGACAAAACCACCAAAACACTGAAATGAGATAGAGCGGATCAGTGATTGCCAGGAGATTCGAGGGCTGCGTGGCCAGGCACCAGCACTTCGGGCTGGGTTTGGTGGGCTCGTACCTGGGCTTTCCGAGTTTCTTCATATGGTTCTCTGCTAGCCAGTATCTCGAAGCGCGTTTCCTGAGCATGGCAGAGCAGCGTGGACTCACGTGTCACATCTGGCAGTACTGCCTTCGCAGGTCCATGTCCCGATGATGGCATCAAAGCTGTTGGGGCAGTGTTGTGGGTGCATCCTCAGTGCTTCGGGCANGAAGCGCGTTTCCTGGGCATGGCAGAGCAGCGTGGACTCACGTGTCACATCTGGCAGTACTGCCTTCGCAGGTCCATGTCCCGACGATGGCATCAAAGCTGTTGGGGCAGTGTTGTGGGTGCATCCTCAGTGCTTCGGGCAGCCCTAAGCATGCCTCCTTTCTATCCTGCTTGCCAGTTAGCAACCTTATCCCCAGAGATAAACTTTGCCTTATTGTAAGTGGTGTGTTACTGCATTACGCTGAATTCCAGCTAGACCTCCCATGCTCCGCGCGGTTGGAATAGCTCCTGTTTTGACAAGTGATCTGTCAGGGCACACGTTGGCAATTCAGTAGGTGAGTCTGTGCTGAAGTCGGTAGCCCAGGGTGCAGCTAGGCGTGCTCACCAGTGCTTGAGGTTTTCAGTTTTTCCCTTAAACACACTGAAATCCAGTGGAAATGTACAGAGAAAGCTGTTCAAGCATCCAGCATCATCTTTGTCAGAGTAAGTGTGGACCGCAGTGTTCTGGCCCTGTCCTAGCTGGGTTGAATCAGTCTGCCCTTGGCATGCCCCTGGCAGTTTTGGGTGGGCATAAGCACTTTTCACTGCCTGTGAGGGACAGGTATGTTGTTGGGTGCAGACAGGCATCACCCGAAAGCTGGCTGCACTCTGCATCCTCACCAGCACTGCGACTATGTATGAATTTTTATTTTATACATGAGCACTAGTAAGCCCATGTTTATCAGCACTGCTCTCACAGTCGGTGGCTGTGGTACAACCCTAGACTGCTCTGTCGTTTGAAGGTATCCTGACTCCCTTCCCGCATCCTTCCCACTGCAACCTCGTGCTTCCCGTTTCCCTGTTTCGGTACTGCCCCCACTGGCGTTTCCAGCAGGACTTCAGGGGAGAGGAAGGCGACTGAACTCCTTCCCCAGCACAATGTCCCACGGACCCATCCCAGCCATGCAACTCACCCCCCGACACCAAGGCTGCCTTCATCACTCTAATTGCTTCGCTGACACCACGCATGATGGCTTATGGTAGGGGTTACCGTAAAATTATGCCCAGCTCTCCAGAGACAGCTGCCTTCACACCATCACTTGCTGGCCTCAGCTGGCTGTGGAGGAACACTTGTAAAGAGCCCTTGTGGAGACGGAGTCTGAAAGTTTTCAGGAAAAATCAGAGGCAATGTACCCTTCCACCTTTCTCCTCTTCCCAACCAAGGAAAGGCTGGAAACTTTCAGCGTGTTTTTGAATCCGCTGTGAACAAGCAGGTAGCCAAGCCGGACACAAACCCAAATCAAAGCTGTCTTTTCATCAAAGCAAAACAGCAGCGTTGGCAGACGCAGAACTTCCCCTGTGCAGACAAGCGCTGCTCTTCAAGAGGGAGCAAAAGAAAACGAAACCAGCGTGGAGCTGTAACTGAAAAACAATCATAAGAAAAGTTTGGAAATGGAAATAAACAATAGGCTTCCAGTAGGCTGGGGGCTTAATGATGCAGAGAGAAAGGTTGCCTGAGGAAAGCTAAGCAAGTGTCCCCATCCTAGGCGATAACTGTGGAATCTGGGAGAATTGTAAAAGCTGCAGAGGATAAATACTACCCGGTCACAAGAGCGCAGTCCCCTGCCAGACACCCTAGCAGGCACCTGAATGATCTTTTGTCATCCAAACATTGTCCCAAGCGGGTGGCTCACCGTGCCAGTCTGCCCACAGGATTGCCGCTGCTGCGAGGAAAATCACACCTGACAGAAGCGGGACGTGGGAGAGCAGAGAACTTTTGCACTCACCCGCTGCTCCTGTCCCGCTGTGGAGGATGCTCCCGGGGTGCCGTGGGCATGGCACTGCTGCCTCCCACCTGCCTGCGCCCGGGCTGTGGCCTCCAGGCAGGCTGGCAGGGTGGGGAGGGCCGGAGGGGCACTCGTGCACCGATCCTGGCCAGGGCTCTGCAGGGAGCATCCTGGCTGTGCCGGAGGATGCTGCTCACAGAAGAGGGATGGCAAATCTGGTGCAGCGGGTGGCTTTGGGCCAGCTGTTAATACACGTTTTAAATATCCCCCCATGTAGGGCTGGCAAGGGCCTGAGCTGTTATTCTAACATTTTCCACGTGTCTGGACTAGTGCAGTTGGGCTAGCTTGGACATTTTCTATTGCTCAAAATTGTGGCAGGCAGCTAATTCAGTGGGATTTTGTTAAGAGCACGCAAAATGCTACTCCTCTGCCATCTGATCTGGCCTGTTTGACAGACACAGAAGATGTAGGAAGTTTTCTTATCCCATATCGGCTGTAGGAAGCCGATGCCTGCTGCAGTTGAAGGGATTTGTTTGTGTGCGACACACTGCGATAGAGCTGTAACACCTGTAGCCACAGCGGTGTTTATTTAGTCGTCCAAGTCCCATGTGAAAGCAGTGCGAATGTAAGCACCTGGATAAATTTGTGGATCTGGCTGAGGCCTTTTGGGTTGATGGTAACACTCCCCTCGTCTTCCCTGCCTTCTGCCCGAGAAAAGCCTAAAAAAGCAGAGAGGCAGCTGCTCGTGATGTTGCTCCAGACCTCCTGGGGATGCTGGTGTAGCACCCACGTAACCCGGGACTGGGCTGCCTTGGATTGTGCCAGACAAGGGTGACGGGAGTGCTGAAGAGAGTTCTGTTGCAGAAGCAGAGTGATGGTTTTGCAGCGGTTGTGGTGTTGGCATGAGCGGTAAGTTTTACCCCCGGTTTCGCAGGTCAGCTGTGCACCGCGAGTGCCCTGGCAGATGCAGGCTAAAGAATGACTTTCTAACAAGAAGTGCCACCACCAAATAATCTATTTATGCTCTGTGGCTCAGGTGTCAGAACCAAAGCAAGCTCTCTGCTGCGTGCTAACTCACAGTAAAATGGTTCTGTCTCTGTAGAATTGCTGCTCCGTTGAATTTGCATTGGCTGCATAACTTTTTCACTGCATGTGATTAACTCTCGTCATTATGTCTTTTTTTCCCCTTGTTCTTCTTCATGTAGTTTCAAAATTGAAGCTAACAAAGCAAAACAAAATGGAAAATTTGCAGTGGGGATCTGGGGATTAAACTGTCTATCAGCCTTACCAGAGGGAAAGGTTCTTTTTTTTCTAATCATCACGTGCATTTTCATAGGTTAACAATTTCTAAAAATGTTACGTGATATTGTTCCTAGAGTTTGGCAGCATTTGTTGTACTTGTCTAAAGTGAAAAACGCCTTCAGCTTAAGAGTGCGTGGAACTCTACAATTTATATGGTGCCTGCTTGCCTTAACAGGTATGATAACGTAATTTTAGGATTACTGTGCCAAATTAAAACCTGGCATAAAATTCATGCAATTGCACTGAACTCTGTGCTTTCTGCCAGCGTCTGCCATCTCTGAAGTAGAGGATTTAGGTGCATGGATGTTTAAACAGTGCTAGTGTTTGGTGCTTTTCAGACACACCAATTCATGCTGTCAAATGAATACAAGTCAATCTCATTCTTTGTTTTAAAAAATAGCTTGGTTTTGATTATCACTGTTTCAAGGAAATGCTTGGACACGGTGACCTCAGCTGCTCTCTACTCCAAGGAGGGAGGAATTGCTAAAATCTCTTTGCTTTTGGCACGCTCCAGTTTAGGACAGAGACTAAAGCAGCCTCTGGTGTCTGAGCATTGCTTTGCCTGCCCAAGTTTCACCTGGGTGCTAACCCTTTCCATTTTACTCCACGGAACTGGCCCCCAGAGGGAACTGAAGTCTCTGGGAGAAGCTGTTCCGTGTCCAAGCTCTGCAGCTTGGCTGCCCTCTGAAGGAGCCTACACTCAGCGAGACTGCAAGGCCTTTTTCTTGGAGAGGCGGAATAATAATTGTATATGCCATTAATTATTAATTTATGGTCGTATAGCTCATTTTCCCTCAGCTGCCCTTCTCCAGGCATGCGTGCCGTAGGGTCCCCAGCGGCAGCTGGAGCCTGGCTCTGCCCGCTGGCAGCCGGCTTCTCACCGCTGCGCCGGCACCGGCTCCTTGAGGTGGGGTGTGATGAGGTGTTCTCCTTGGGAGACTCCGTATTCCCTGAATCTGGGCAGTGCTTTAGAAATACTGCGGTGTGTTATGGTGAGCAAGCTAACGTAAAGTGAACTAAAAGTGACTGCTTGCTTAATGCCCGGCTTTGATGAGGCTTAGCTTTTTGATTCCCAGGAGCTTCTTACTGGGAGAAGGTTACTTGTTTAGTTGGTTTTAATTCTCAGGAAGAATGACACAATGCTTCCTATCCTGCTTTGTTAATAATCTCATTAGAGTTGTCTTAATTATTTTAATTACACTAAGCATGACAGTGCAATGGTGTGATGTGATGAAGTTGTTGAGCAGAGGATCAGCTATCCTGAATAAAAACCAGTGCAGAAGACCAGCGGAGATAAACCTAAGCACTTTTTTTGTGATGCTTTTCATTTTCTTGTGGCAGGCAACGGAAATTATTCATCGACCGATCGGGACTCAGATCCTGTAGCCCAGCAGCTTCGTTGCACACCACGTATTAGCCGTTCGAATTCTTTGGAAGCAGTTGTTATCCTTCGGTGATCAACTAGAGAGTGAGTTTGCAAACTGGAGGGAAGTAATGGAAAATGAAACTGTCAGCAGCCCGTACATCATGGGAGCGGATGGGAAAGCAATCACTCAGATGACTTCATCTGAAAAACACATGAATCTTAATAGTGTGTAGGGTGTAACCTTTGAAGAACAACTGTCGAATCCAGTTGTACACTGCAATTTCATTCAAATGAGCTAATAAAAGCAGTGTGGCAGCCTGGCCTGGCACAGTTACATCCCTGTCATGCCTTCACTCGCAGCAGCAGGGTTTTGCAGCTGTGCAAACATGTCCCGCTGGTGGAGAAACCACTGATCTGTGGCCGGTAGCTGTGGCACGCTGTGCACCAGCCCTTGCCCCACAGTCCAGCGCCCTCGGGCAAGGAGCATGCTTGGTTCATGGTGCCCATAGCCAGGCCGCGTCCTGTACATTTGCTGTGCGTGGCTGTGTCCTGGCTCCCACGTCCTTCCCCCAGGCCAGGCTGTCGGGTGCTGGAGGTGCCGCCCCACAAAGCCCCATGCCCTCAGCACCTGGGGTGCTGCGCACCAGCCCCTCTCCGGCAGGCACCTCCGCTCGCCCAGCTGGGCTCCTCCTCGCCTGTGCGATGCCAGAGCACTCGGCTTCCTGCAACAATCTTGATTTATAAACTACCCTGTAATTCCCAGGCTCTCACAAGGAAAAAGCAAAAAGCCGCAGGCTTGTATGGGTGTCCCTGAAGAACCAAATTGCTTTGTAACATTATCAGAAGTGCAGTGGGGCTCTTTTTGCCCTTTTCCTCTCCGAACACCGATTATTGCTGCTGTGCCAGAGAACGATGTCAAACTCCTACTGGGTGGCCTTTTCTATAAGGTTCAATAACTAAAGTGGTATGTTCTCGGAGCCTGTATGAAACGAAGA
>VZSC01013270.1:90328-114433 GCA_013398225.1 Steatornis caripensis | reverse complement strand
GAAAGAAATAATGGCTTAAAATCCAGTTCAGGGACTTATTTATTGGCACCACTGATGTGACTGGTATTGAATTAGCATTAGCTTTTTGTTCTGCCCCTTTTTGTTCTGCAGGTTAATGTCATATACCCGGCCAGGACTGTTCCACTCAACATCTGTCACGGTCACTGTCTTTGCATCTCTAGAAAAAGCTGTTTTCAGCTCACCGTGATTTTGGGAGTCAGATCACACCCCAGTTGACAACTGACCTGTAGCAGATGCATTAAGGTGGTTGTACATTGCTAACAGTAATTATGTGTAATCAAAGTGCCTTCCTGGGACAGCAAGACCCTGACCTTGCAAGCAATCACTTGCAGCCTTGATTTTAGTCCGGTGGCGTCAGCGAGGCAGCGCTGGCTTTGAAGCCGGCCATGTGCGCGTGGCTGTGGAACCAGGGCTGAGGTCTGGGGGAGAGGACGCCACTGAGCACACAAGGTGTAGCCTCTCTGTTTCATCATGATAATATGTTGCATAGGGGAAACATTGACCAAAGGTGCACCGGGATTGTCAAATTTATCGTGAACCGTGTAATAATGACTGGTTTTCCCTAAATCCCTACCTCTGGGCATGATCATGGTGATGAATAATGACATGAAAGGTCAGTTCATGTTTGCTTTTTCTTTAAGCAAAGGTAGTTTCTATCCTTTTGGTTGCATGGAAAAATCTTAAAATAGTTCCAAATATACCCTAAAAGAGCAAAAAACAGAAAGCAAATCAATTACGTACGTAATTTTTATTTTTTAAACAGTATGGTCCTACTGAAGCACACAGCTACCATGAATATTTCATCATATGGCTTCAGAAAGGATTAAAAACTCTTAGCACCTTCTTGCAGTTTGGACTTTAAAGCCAACCAGGGCAATGCCTCTTCCTGATTTTTATACTTCAACATTGTAATAATAATAATAATAATAATAATAATAATAACAACAATAACAATAATAAAGATGATAATTTCTAGAAAAAATTATTTGAAGAATACAATCTCTCTTGCAGTTCAAATGCCATCCATGGGCTACTGGCATTTTTGCAAATGTTTCCTGTTTTAGAAATCAAACTGAACAGAGGCATAAACATAAATGGTGTGGGAGTTCATCACAAGGGCTGGCTCTCAATGATTAAAAAGGGCTTGTTTAACTGTAATTGGGCACAAATCAACGTGACATTTTTTATATGCCTTAAATGTGTTATCCATTGTTGTAGCAGCTTAATTTGCACTTCCAAAGAACACGCAGCAAAGAGTTCCTGTTTCCTTAGAAAATGCTATTTTTGTGTTCTCATTCCTATAAGCAAACTTATTTTGTGCAGTAGTCCCTCAAGGCAAATACAGCAAAAGCAATTCTTCCTCTAAGCAAATATCAGCATAATGCATTTAGGCATTTTTTAATATTTTAATAATATAAAATTCTGTCAGAGTCGTGGGTTTTTTCTGTGCAGTAGACAGCCTATTTTGATACCTGTTTTTGCAATACAAAAGCTTTGTGTACATTCGTGGCTTAAAACCTCATTGCACCCTTTCGAGATGGGAATACACGCAGGTGAGCGTTTCAGCCTTGCTTGGTTTGGTGGAGGGAGCAAGGGAGGAATGGACGGGATACCTGTTCTGTTGTAACGGGACAGGAAAAAAGCTCTCCTGATTTTTTGTAATGAGGAATAATCTTTAAACTACTGTTCCTTTTTCCTTTTTAAATAATTATTCCTAAGAATTCTCTTTTCTGCTCTGACTGCTTATCAAGGCATTTTGTCCTTTAAAATTCTGGTTATAAGCAGTTTTGAAACCCATTTGTGTTGAGTAGGAGTTCTCACACTGATGGCTGGCAGTTCAGAGGGGCTTCTCTCAAGGCAGACACTTACCTACAGTACTTAAAATCTACTGGGAAAAGGTGGACTTTTAGTTCAAAATGGGTGCCATTAAGGGTCCGATGCAAAGCCCAGCACAATCCATGAAAATGGCCTAAGTGAGAGACTGGATGAAAGCACATGTACTGGTAAAGAACCCATCTTGAAAGTACCAGCCTTCACAACATACAGAGTGAGCCCATTTCTGGGGAAGTTAGTCCTTAGGATGTTGTACGAGCTCATACTGGGGAGGATGCACAGACACAGCTGAAATTTGGAACTTTACCCGCAGTATATTTATTCTGAAATAGGTTATGTTATGCATGCATGTCATGGGGGCAAAAAAAGGAGGTTCCATTTTATGCACTGGATTTTGTTTGCTTGCAGGCTAATGTAACTGCAGATATTTTCAGTAAGCGGAGAAACATCTACTCATTTTTAGTGTCTTGCAAACGTCTTTGCCTCTGTGTTATCTTTCCTTGTGCTCTACCATGCTGCAGTGTAGCCTTTAGTTAGGACACTCCATCGGATCCAAAGAGAAATCCAGTTTTAAAATGTGATTTGGACTGCAAGAGGGCAGCAAACTCACTAATATTTCAAAGAAACCTGTATGTGAAAGAAGATTTATTGTTTGCTTGTTTTTAAAGGCATGCCAAGATGTCTTCCCAACAGGAGACACTGTATTATTTCCTCTTACAACACAGTGCATTTTTAAAGCCAGTCAGCAGCAAACATGTATTTCTGATGGCTTCCTGCTGATGTGAAGGGAGCATGCAGAGCATCCAGAGGGCAGGGGTGGGACAGTCTGTGGAAGGGATGTCAGGTAATGCCACTTAACCATCCACAGCACATTTCTGTCTGAAAATGGTAAAACTTTGCTAATTGCCTCTTTCTGAAGTCACCTTCTGCTCCACATTGTCCTCTGCTGTAAGCTGGGTTACTGCATGTCTTGGAAGCCAGAGAAGAGATTTCTCGGGATGCTTTTTGCCTTAGGCACGCCTAGCCTAAATCCTCCGTTCAGCATGGCAAACCTGGAGAGACAGTGGTGGTAAGAGCAGCTGCATAGCGTTTCCTTGTCTGTGGTGGTTTCACTCCGCTGTAGCACTGCCCTCAACCTAAACACCCATGACCACAAATAGGTGTATTGCAACCAGAGCAGTGTGTATGAGTACGCAACCAAGGCTGGTTAATCTCATGCACCTGTATACTCTTGCCTGTTTCCTCTGCCAACACTGATCAATATCTGTCTTGACACATGGTTGGAGGTCTCAGGCTTGTAGGTCTGTTTCCCAGAAGGATTTTCCTTGTGCCCGCCAGGTTTTGCGTAGTTACTTGGCTTTCTGGCCACTGGCATGAAATAAGCCTTAAAACCCACCGGTGGTCTCAAAGGAGCCTGGTTTAGGACCAAACTCCACTTACCTCACTTAGAAGCAGGACTCCCTGGCCATGTTGTCTCAGTTCCTTATGTAGCTGGTGAAAGCAGGTGAGGCACCTCAGGAAGGAGGTCCGTGCTCTTCCTCACCTATTGTAGGATGGCATGGTCCATCTCTACAGGTGCCTGTGTGCCTCTGTTTCTACAGGGAAACCTCGCCTCTAGTATGCGGCTCTTCTCGCTACAGGTATGAGCCTGGACCTTGCCCCAGTAGGTGGGTGCAGACTCCAGCCCCTCCTGTCACTCGAGCCATGGGTGGCTGCGTGTGCTTTGCCATCCCGCTCTGTCCCTGGTAGCCGGGATGAATGTGGCCCTATGAAAATTGCTGTCTTTGCTGTTAAGCAGCTACTAACATCTTTGCCATGACTTGGGCCACGTGATGTGTAAGCCTCTTGGAAAGTTCTCTGAACCATGAGCCAATTTCTCTTTAAAACTGTTACTAAATTGAAAAAAAAAATCTTACAATGCTAGCCATGCTGAGCCAGATAGCATCAAAAATCTTTCATAGTTCTCACTGCCAACAAACATAGATTTATAACTTACGGTGGAAAGGACACAGAGCCTCAGTTTTCGATTAAAGCAGCTGAGCTTTTCATCAGTAAAAACTGAGGTCCACAGTGCCAAATAAAATAAGGCCAGGTTCTTAGCTGGTTTATACTGGATGAGCTCCATGTAACTTCGGTTGACCTGCTGGATTTTGGTTGTTACGTGGCTTTCCTTTAACCAAGTAAGGCACAGAGCAGGCTCGCAAGGGATGCGTCTGAAGAGACACATTGCTATTCTGCACCTGTTCAGTCCCAGATTCACAGTTCCTGCAGATGCGAGTAGGATCCTGCTCATACACAGATTTATCTTTTTTTTTTCCTCCTTTGGAGTCCGCATTTATGTTTATGGCTTGCTGCTGGAGCATTTGCACTAATGGCCAGGGGATTTTTATCCGTTTCTTTATTCTGGCACGCTGTAAACTAAAATTTTAACACCCAGTAAACAGAACTGAGAGGCACTTTGTTCTCAGTATAACATTTTTGTGACAAGACAGTGGGAAGTAAATGGCATCTACAAGCACCATGTTCTTCCCTTGGTGCTCCCAGTAATTTTAGCACTGCAGTTATGTAGCTGGGGAGGAAACCTACAGAGACCCATTGGGGGAGCAGAAATTTGAATGAAAACCCCCAATGAAATAGTTGCTGGTGATTTTGTCATGCTTCCACATTTAGGTTCCTCTAACACCGAGCGGAATCTTGAAGAAATGCCGAGAGCATTAATCACACTGCTATATATTTTTCAGCTATCTTTTGGCAGCCTTTTGAAATTCACAGCTAAAAATACTGAAAACACTCTAGGCTTAATGGGATTTGAGTTGAGAAAAAGGATAGTATAGAAAGAAAAAGACTGAGAACAACGAGCTGCGTTCTGGCTGCACTTACTGAGGTCCCAACGTAGGCGAGATAACAAAAGGACTGTTCATCCGAGTTAAAGGTGCACCTGATCTAAAGAGGAGTCATCCGTTGTACTCTGAAAAGTTGTGTAGGTTTTGAAGGACTTTCCTCCCTTGCTGGAATATGAACGAACAAACCTTTCTCGCTTCAACCATGGTAGAAGGGGAGGGAGCGCCTCCAGAGACAGGTTCCTGGCAGAGCAGTAACGCCTAGGGGTTATTGCAGAAGCACTGCTGTCTTCAGGCAAGTGCAAGGCTGTTTTAAAACCAATTGAGGACTTAAACAGCCCCAAGTCCCCCCTTCTCCCTGCTTTCCCCGCTGGGCTGAGTGCTCCAGGGCAGTGGGGAATTCTTGACCAGACCCACAGAGCCAGAGACACTGGTCCAGCTCAAGGACTCCTTTCCCAGGCGCAGCGGTTTATGCGCTCGGCCAATGTCATCCTTAATACAGATCGTCAGGGCTGCCCATGGGCCATAAGCAAAGTGTCAGCTCACTGCAAGAGATGCTCAGTGACTTGCAAGGGCGGACAGCAATCAGCATCTCCCTGACTCAGAACACCTCCCGGTATTTGAAGGTTAATAGCCCAAACCTTAGACTTGAATCAGAAGTTCATTTTAGGATACAGACCATAAAAGCTTAAATAGAGATCAGCAAGTAAATCCATTTTTTTTCTGTGTCTGCCTACTGTTTTAGTGTTTTACATGGCTTCTGCCGGTTGTTCTCATGAAGACATTAAAAGACTGGAAGTTGAGAAAAGCATAGAAGTAGCTGGCTGCAGTAATACAATGCATTTTTTTTCACGGATTTTACAGGCTGTTGTAAAGTTGTCCCCGTGTGACTCTATTCACTCACTTCCAAGTCAAGTTTTTCTCTGTCACTGAACAGGACTGGCCAGAAATAAAACTTCTACTAAGCTGTTGGTCCTTCCTCCACTGAACGCAGAAACAGTGGCTCTCCAGCACCCAGAAATGCAAACTCATAACGGTGTTTGGATGCTTTGTATGTCCTTCACTTCTGAAGTTTACTGCATGCTGTAGGGCCGTTGTTTTACACCCATTATTAGGCCTAGGCTATAGTGGCCTGGGTTTAAGGTATCTGGATAAAAATGTGAAAGCACAAGCTGTAAGTCCAAGTGATATTGAACCTATTGAATCCTTATATTGGAACTCTTCCTGCAGTTGCAGAACTCAGTTTGCACTGATTAATTTGATGCTGGAACTCCAAAATGGATTCTGAGCATCCGAGCCAAGTTACAGTAATAACACAGTGCACTTACTGATCTCAAGGGGCTTCAGTGTTATTGCCATTGACTGGAGCTGAGATACAGAAAAGTTAAGTGATTTCTATGGCACTACATGAAGTTAATGACAGGGTCAGTAGTAAGACTCTGGCTATTTGCCTCCACTTTATAGCCTAAAGGCACCATTGAAAACAGTAAGCTAAGGAGCTGAAGGCCATCGGCAGAGCTGTCTCCATTTCCTCAGTTCTTGGTTTACCCAAGCTGGAGGAAATGCACAGCTGCCACTAAACTTATCTCAGCTAATTGAGATCATTCAAGTGATTCTGGTTTACTGCAGCTGGAAATCAGCATTTACAGTAGGAAAGCAAATACTGCAATGCAAATATTCCCATGTCCCGAACGCTTAATGTCCCTCTTAAAAACCAATACTTTAATCCCATTGTATAGAGGCTGAGGTTTGCAGAGGCATTTAAGGATCGCCCAGGAAGAGCACGGTCTTGGGCAGACAAACGGGTTTCATCTCAGGGCTGGAACTTGTGAACGGTGGTGCTGTAGGGGAAAATTTGAACTTTGGGGCAAGGTGCTCCATGTTTAAAATAGGTACAGCCATGTAAAAGAGTTTGTATGTAGCAGAAATTGAGAGCATGTGTGAAAGTGTGCCTAGTCTTGCTTCAGCATTATCTGTTGTAGAAGATGAAAACTGCAGGAGCTGCCGATTCTGCAAACGGCTGCCTGTTGCTCTCGATGCCCTTTTCTCGCCCTGGGTGCTAAATCCTTTCAGGGCTGCACTGCTGGTTTTTCTTTTTCCTAACATGGCACTGGCGCGTTGTAGACTACCATGGCCCAAATCAGCAAGGTAGGTGCACTGCTCAGGTCTCCTGGAGCCTCCTGACTGCTCCTCCCTGCCTAAGATCCATTACCGCACCTTGTGTCTCCATTCTTGGTGTCTGTGCCTTGACGCGAGGGGACGGAGAGCGGTGGGGCACCGAGGGGGATGGAGGGCAGGCCATGGGTCTAGATTACGTCAAAGAGGTAAACATCAGGGATGTAGGAATCCCAATAAACTGGAATTGCTGGGAATGAACCTTCAAATCCTAACTCTGAGCTTAATATTTGGTGGCTCGAGTTTGAACGGGGACTTGGCGGGAGGGGTGGTTCGCTCTTTGTTATCTGCCCCAAGATTGGAAGACCCCTCGGCCCCCAGCATCGCTCTCCATTACCCCTCCGGCCTGGGCCAAGGGGAGAGGGCCCGGTTTTGTTTCAGACGCAGGCAGCCGCCACGCCGAGAGGAGACGTCTGNACGTGGGGCGGCCCTCGCCGCCTCGACGCGTGCTGTGGGGAACGGAAGTGCTGGTAGGGAACGTCGCTGCGTGGTGCGAGCGTGCTGGAGCAGCTGCGAGGAAAGCATCCCGCGCGGCCTCGGCCGGCGCCCGCGGCACCGCAGCGAGCGCGAGGTGGCCGTGCCTGTCGCCGCCTTTGCGGTCTGGGTTCGGGGCCGGCTCCGTGGCGCTGTGCTGCGGAGGGCTGGTGGTGCCCTGCCTCGGCTTGGGGCACCGCGCTGGTGAGCACGGTCAGGGTTTTGCGCTGAATAAAAGCCNGGGAGCCACGAGCAGGCTGGCGGCTCCCGGGGTGCTGCAGTGCATGGTCGGGCTGCGGGGCCGCGCCGTGCCATAGGGCTGCCTCCGGCAGAGCGCTGGGGCTAAGGCGGGCAGCNGGGTTTTGCGCTGAATAAAAGCCTGTTTTATTTTGCGTTGGTGAGCTGTGTTATCAAGGCGTTTGGCAACTAGCCACGGAGTGTTTTTGTGGCGTCTATTAAAAATAAGTTTGTGAGGCGGTTGCTGGTTTTCAGAGGAGAGAGAGAGCAGACCAGAGAAAATCTGACATGAAAAAGTTTTGAAAAAAGAGGAAAACCCTAGAAAATAAGGGGTACTTCTGATGCTTTATAGCACACTTTTTGTTACTGCTTCCCCCCTTTGTGTTGTAAGTTACTTATGAAAACCTGGAACATGAAGTGTGGCTTCCCTGTGATTTATGCTNCGTCGCTGCCTACACCAGCTCTCCGCACACCTTACACCCCTCCTGACGCCTCGCACCTCTCCTAGCACCTTGCCTTTCCGAGGCGGGTCCTGTCCTGGCTGTGCCAAGGGTGGGACTCATCTTTACAAGCCCAAACGTACAGGAAGGGAAAGCTACAGCTGGCAAAATTGAAAGGATCCCCGAGCACCCACCTCTGCGTCCGAAACCCAGGCTGTCCCCGCCCCACCTCCCCCCAGCCCCCGCTGACCCCGCCCNCCCCCCCCAACCTGGTTTTATTTGCTTCCTTATTCATGCTGCACTGTTGTAAATTGTTGGCATGGCAACAACAGCAGCATTTATTAATTTCCGCTCCCTTTGCAGCCGGCTCTTCAGTGTGATCGATGCTGTTGTATAAGCTATGGTAACCCATGGCCATTGCTATTTGGTTTATTATGTCTGTCTTGGGTTTCTTTGGCCGTGAATAATTTTTAAATAAAATAGTTTGCAATGGAGTTCATCCTCCCCAGCGATGTAATAGATCATTCTGTGCCCTCAGGGCAGACCACAGGGTATGGTCAGGATGGTGGAGATCCACAGTCCTACTGATGTGAAACTTCTGTGAGGGTGTCAGCAGGCAAGGATCTGCTGGTTGTGGGGGCTGAACCCATCTCGTTTTCCCTCCCCTCCTCTCTCCCCCTCCCTCTTCCACCTTTGGCAGAAAATCTGAGAAGCTCCATGTGGGGACCCAAGTTTCTGCTCTCCTGCGCAGTTCTGTAATTGAAGCGCAAACTTGTTTTTTTTTTTTCCTCCTGAGCTCATAAATCACGTCCCTTTAATGGGCCTCCATCACTGGGAAAGAGGCAGCCCTTGCCACAGCATGGCACAACGGGGACAAAGTGTTTGTTGTACAGCAGCTCGCTTTGATTGCATTTAGGTCAATATTGTTATCTACACTTCAGAGATGTAGTGGGGGGACAGAAAGAACAATAAGAAACCTTTGCAACAAAGTTGAAAGGAGTACATAGCTGTCCGGGAGGCGGGGGGTCAACAGGCTGCATTGAGAAATCAGTGCCTATTAGTGACTCTTGAATCAAAATCAAGTTGCCTTTTTGCATGTTAAACCTAATGCCCCAGTTCATTTTAGAGGGGAGAAAACAGGCAGGATCGGGGTGGTAGTTGAGCAAAGCTCAGCCACGGAGGATGTTGCCTGAGTGTCTGAATAAGCTTGCCTCACTTCAGCAGGTTCAGCCCGAGCTGTGGCGATCCCGCAGATGTGCAGCTGGCTGGGCTGAATGTAGCACCGCAAAGCAGAGCGGTCAGTAGCATGAGGTGTCACTGGGCAGACATCTTAACCCTCTGCAGTATTACGTGCGTTTTACACGACCGTATCATCATACAGTTATGTCTGGGCAGAATTATAGCTGTCACTGGTCGTATAAAAGCACCAAATCTTATTCAGCTTGAGCACCTGGAAATAAAACTACATTCTTCAGCAGTACAGGTTATCTTGTTATTCTTACCCAAAAAGTCTGTCTTCCCCACCTCCCTGCCAGATTTGCTAAGTATTTGTGGAGCTGCACAGATGGAAGAAACACCTTGTCTGTGCAAGAAAATGGTTCCAGATGATCATCTGAAACTGATTTTATTTTTAGTGATTTGATTAAATTGGTGCAATCTGTGTTTGGATTTCTCGCTTTGAGTTTACCTAAACCTTATCTTGAGCTAAACTAAATGACAGTCCGTGTCCATGCACAGATTTGTGCTAGTTTAAGCACATCTGTTTATAGCTGTGCCTTAGTTCATTAACCTACTGCAACTTTCTCCTGTAGAGAAAACCTAAGATGAGAACTGTGCCTTTGTGGTTAGATTAGCAAGGCATCTGATTTATTTAAGTAATTAGTTTTCTTATGAATGCAGACTGCCTATCTCTGGTAGTATTAGCCTCCTCGTCTCTGTGGGCGTTGTACATCATTCTTCACTGGAAAGACTTAGATACAAGATCTTTCACCTAACTGAGCACTGCAGGGGACAGACAGTGGAAGCAGGTGGGTTTTTTTCTTATTGCAGGTCACAAGCGCTGCCAGAGATACCTCCTGTCCCACTCAAGTCATCCAGCTCCTAGAGCACATACATGGCTCCAGTAAGTGAATTCACTTACGGGTCTGTGTTTGCATGGGCAAGTTGCATTATTCCTGGAAGAAAAGTAGGCAGTTTATTAAAAAGTATTCCCATGTATGCATTTGTTTTCTCATGGAACAAGATCTGTGACAGAAGGTGAAGTTGCAGCCTCAGTAATGAGACTACTCTCGCTGGAGCTTCTGTTCAATGTATCTCAGGGTGACGAAGTAAAACGGCTTTATTTGAAATTGCAGCGTAGTGCACTTCTATACTCAAACCATGTGCAGCACAGACCAATACAGGCCTCTGTGCGTGCTTGGAAGTTAGAAGAGAAGAATGTGAGGATCCCAAATCAGGCATGGACTTGAGCTTCATCTTTCTCCCCTTTGATAATGTGGGGGCTGACCCCAACCTCTGGATGTGGCTGCTCTGTGTTTTGGCATCGCAAACTAGAAATTGCAGCTGAGGAGATTATTTCTTAGAAGGTTGTTTCCAAAGCTTCCCTTTTCCCAGGTGCTGCAGGGAATTACACCTTCCAAATATACCTCATTTTAAGCAAAGATGAGATGCACCCTGTTGTTTTGCAGTTACCTTCATTCCATTTCTGAGTTATTTCAGAATCATCCAGGTGTGGCTGAGGCTTAAAAATAATTGTTGCCCAGAAGGAAGGATCCCTCAGTATGCAAAGTTTCCTAAACAAACAGCACTGGTTTCCCGTGGGTTTTAGCACTACGCTCTGCCTCATGCCACCGAGCTCAGCAGGCGAAAGAGTACAAAGGAATTGGGCCCCATGTATTTTTGACTTCTGAGCTCCCACCATGTTGCAAAAACAGCTTTTTTTGTGTTTTGTTTTTTTTTTTTTCTCCCCTGACAGAATGGCTTCTGATTCTGAGGGCTCCTAACCGGAGCCAGGCAGGTGTTGCAAGCTCAGTGTTACTGGGGCATAACAAGCAGGGTCAGGAAAGCAATTTATGATGTGTCACCACTGGAGGCAAATGTGGAGAAATGACTTTTGGAAGGAAGCGAAGTTGAGGTCAGCAAATATTTTTCAGGGTCAGAAATAAAAGCCAGAAGGTTCTCATGGGTGGTCGCTTTTTTTCTTCATCTTCGAGTCTCGCACTTTCTTTGAACTCAGCCGAAACTTCTCTTCCATCTCTCTTTTTCATACTGAAAATGTGCGGGTTCTGAGGATGAGTGAGTGACAAATGGGGACAGGGAGACGATTAGTCTAAGGATGTAACCTTCACCTGCAGTGGTTTAGCTTTAAGCTGCTCATTTGTCACTTTTAGCTACCAGATTATTTGTTGTTGCCTTTCCAAGCCTGAACAGCTGAGAAGATGCTTTTAAGAGTAACCTTCATACTGCATGGCCTCTAAAAACACTGTTTGCGGGACAGCTGGGTTCTTTAAAGCTGATACAACATGACTTTTCTCCCTTGGCTGAGAGGGAAGCCTGGACGCCAGGATATTTCTCTGATGGAAATGTCAGTGCAGCAGAAATACAGCAGGATTTGCACGAGGAGCTCTAACCTGGCTCACCCCAAAGCCATGGGGATGAAGGCTGGTTACAGACTAATAAATGGGGAACTGCGAATTATTTTAAAACTCGGTTTGCTTGAGGATGTAGGTGCAGATTTAGCACAAACCTCAGCGCAAGCCTCTGCCCCCCACCCCGAAGGCAAGTGCGTTTCGTGGTGGTGTGGGAGCGCTTCCCTCTCACCTCCACCAAAACTCCCCGGCTGCACTGGGGCTGGGCAGAGGTAGAGCGGGTCTGGCTGGGTGACACACGTAGCGAGGTCTCCGAAATGCTGGCATCCTCTCTTGCAGCTGCGATGTGGCCGTCCCCGTTCAATGGGATATTAGAGGGTTTCTCGGTGTCCCAGGCGGCTATGCTTGTTTATTTGTGTTCTGGCTATCTGCAGAATTACAATGAACTACATCCTGCAAGATCTACAAATAGTCCCCACCTATGAAATAAACAGAAGTCTCAAATATTTAAACTAAAGCATTGGATTATCAGTTTATTACCAGTAAAAGGCCTTATCGACCTTAAGGAGGCTGAGTCACATTCTCCTCTGATGGTGGTGGGTTTTTTTGGCGATGCTGGCTCTGGGAAATAATGGTTAGGACTGCAAAACTCAGTGTTTTGCCTGCCCTTGGTAGGATGAATCACTTAATTAAAAATGGATAAAAGGAAGTAAATTGTATGTAATGCAAATTCCACCCATGCAGAAGGAAATGGGTAGAGTTCAGTGTACATAATTACTCGTGTGACGGTTACATTGCATTGGGTAGAAATGCATAAGGGAGAAAAATCCTTATGCATCATTCTTTACAAAAGGAAGCTGAAGCCTTAACAAAACCTCCTGTAGTATTGAGGGTCTCATACTTTCTTCGGAAGCAGTGGTATTTCTGAGGCTGAGTGCAAACAAGCAGAGTTTACCCGCTTCTAATGTGGTCAGTGGAGCGTTTCCTCAATTATGCATTCCCCACATGCACTGAATATGAGTTTAATGAGTTTACTCTTTTTTTTTTTTTGGCTTAGCATTGTATTGCTGTTCTAAAGTACCTTCTACTGGCTGCTCCCAAGGGGCTGGGCTAGAGACCTTCTTGCTCTGATAAATTCCTGCAATTCCTGTGTGCCTAAGAACATCTCAGGGCCGTTCTTGATCAATGGACGCCCTTCACTAAAGCTGCCCGGGATGGGGAGGAGGAAAAAGCTTTTAATAAAACAGCTGAGATTCTCCATTGTGCTGGACGTTATTGGAAAGTGTAATGTGAAACGATGACTGAAACCGAGAGAAACCACCTAAGGCTGTGCTCACCGTGAACCCAGCAGTGACCGTGAATCATCTTTTGTCCTGGGATGCATATGGGAGTCAGGAGCCATCACTAGAGTCAGAGCTGCTGTCTTCCAGCCTGCCCCTCGGGGCCTGCCGAAGCCGTGGTGGCTATCGGTAGGCACCAGCAGCTCACCATTGTGTCTGAGGTGGGAATGGCACGTTGTTGTGTGTACAGCCCTTGCCAAATAGAGGAAAATCTGTATGAAGTCTGTGATTAGTTAGGCTTGGGTAATTTTGGCGTTTGGAGATGAACGGGACCAAACCAGCCTGGTATTGCCAGAATTTGGCCTTGACGTTCCTTGTGTGATGCTGACAGATGCGTTCATATGCGGACTGCTCTGGGAGACCACAATTGCCCGCTTAGTTTAAAGTAGTTATTTATCTTATCAGCTGTCTCTTATCCGAAGGCCATTTCTATAGGACTTGGTTGCTTCAGAGTTTTTTAGGTAGGAACAGTAGACCTCTTTTTCTCTCCTTTCGCTGGCCCAGGCTGCCCAGAGAGGCTGTGGAGGCTACTCCTCTGGAGAGATTCAACCCCACCTGGATGCGTTCCTGTGTCCCCTGTGCTGGGGGCTCCTGCTTTAGGTGTTGGGGTTGGACTGGGGGATCTCCAGAGGGCCCTTCCAACCCCTGCCATTCTGTGATTCTGTGACAAGTTAGACAAAATATCATTGCAGACAGCACAGCCATAGCATTTTTAGTGGAATAACTTTTCAGAAGACAATTATATTAAATATATTCTCTGTTCTCATAGCTGCTCTTGGTCTGCAAAGGACTAGACAGTTCGTAGCTACGAGTGGCATGTTGCAAATTAAGAGAAAATGATGCTGTGGAGCTTCGTTTCGCAATGGCTAGCCAAAAGGCAGGTATTTTATATATTTATTTCCTGACAGTGAGAGGCGAGGTGCGAGCACAGAGAGGGAGAAAGAGGGTTAGTGGTGTTACTGCGGCCACAGGCAGAATATACCCGGGTGGGGACGTCTGCTGTGCAGTCGTGTGCCTTTTCAGCGGGACAGCTCTTGGCTGCCTTAGGGGCACCTGAATTTCCGTGTGAAGGTTGCACACTGGCTGCGTTTGCTGTTATCCAGCGATTTGATACTGTAAGAGCGATGTTTGTAGGCTTGTGCAATACCGTTCCTACTGGTGTTATTGCACTTTGAGGGCTTGTCTGTGTGTAAAAGGGAGCGATCAGTCGAGCTGCCACAGGTCTGAGTGAGACTCACGCATCTGGCTCCGTTCTGCCACGGCAGCCCCATCGGCTCATGGCCTCCCAGCCCAGGGCTGCTGTTCCTGTTGGTGACTGCGGCTGGTGCAGCCTGCAGCCAACGGCAAGCTCCTGCGCTGCGTAGAAACTGGGATTGCACCGCTCCCTTTCTGGCTGCAGCCACAGCACTGGGCTCGGGGCAGGGAGATGCAGTCCAGCTCCTGTGGACAGGAGGTTTCCTGCTGGTTTTCATCCCATCCCTCCCAAAGAGAAAGACCATCCTATAGTTTGCTTTTTATTTCTTCTCTCCTGGTAAAGGATATCAATCAAATGTCGTAGTATCATGCCTATGAGCATTATAATGGCTGTTGGTGTTTTGCCTGTAAAATAGTGATGGCAATACCTCTGCATATTTCATGGTACTGACAGCAGAAGAAATCAGATGGGAGGAAGAGCGGGGCTGGATCATCCAGCATGGGGCAGGGAGAGGCACGAGGCTGATCACGGGCTCTGTACAGGTATGGCAGTTTTGGCACTAAGCCTTGCTGGTACTGATAACTACAGCGTATATTGGGAACTGCAGTGTGACTGTGTGTGCCAGGACCACATCCATCATTCTTAATACAATGCTGCTCTTGGTTTTGACCTGCCCTACAAGAGCTGTCTTGACTAATAAGGGTACTGGGAAGTGTCCACACATTGTAAAGCAAAAGGAGGTTATTTCCTTACATTGTGACAGGATATGTGATAAAGAGGTATGGACAGAGGCAAGCAGCCTTTCCAGCGTGCTGCTATTTTCATCTGGCTATGAATAGCCTGGTGAGATCAGTATTATCTGTTCCGGGTTTTGTTATGTTTTGGGTAGGCATGTTTTCATATCTTTATTACATGGACCTCTGTGCAGCTCCCGGTCTCAGAGGGTGAGGTGAGTCTGGATGGCCCTACACTGACCTAGGTGATGAAATTGGGATGTTAAATGCTGTCATCATTAGCGGGTCCTGACTACCAAATCGACAGGTTGAAGTTCCTAAATTCATCCTCTTCCTCTGCATGCAAAGCAGCGTCTAGCGGATGAAATCTGCTTGGCCCGTGGTGTGCGTTATTAATCTGTGCACATCCCAGCGCTGAGGAAGAAGCGCAGCGTTGGGAAGGAAAGGTGCGTGCTGAGAAACCAGAACTGAGGCTGGAGTGCCTCGCAGATGGTCTGTAGATAATTCATGTCTGCAGGACAGCAAGAACACTGAGCCGGTACTGTGCATCTGAGCAGTTTGTGCTCAGGTTAGTTATGAAGAGCGTTAAAGTAGTTCTGTTTTGAGCTGGAGCTGAGTTAAACCTCCCAGAAATAAAATGAAAATGCAGCACAAAGGTGGCAGCAGCCCCTTCAGCGTCTGCCTTTCCAAAAGGGGCTGTTTCATGCCTGCCAGGCTAAGCAAGCATTTAATTTTCAGCTGATAAAACTATTTGAAGGAGAGTTATTTCAAAAACCCAGACAACTCCCCAAACACCACCTTTCTCCACTGTAATAAAAAGAAAAAACTTGAAGAGAGAGGATATATTAATTCAGACGAGAGGTCTGCAACATACCTTCTTTCATAAATAGCTCTTACTGCTACAGAAACCCTGCATGGGATTAGTCAAACTGTTTATTTTGGAAAGTGCTCCAGAACTACACCTTCTCAAGCTTTTCCTTGAGGGCGCAGCTGCACGCCCGCGACCTGCACGGCCAGGAGGCTCCGGCTGAGAGGAGGCAGAACCGTCGGCACAGGTAATTTGGTTGGTTTTGATCACATGCGTGGGGACACGCTGCAAAGCGCCGAGGAACGAGGAAATGAGCATTGTCCAGGCTGCGGGCTGTCCGCACTTTCACAAACGGCGTGCCCCAACGCAGGCGTGCTCCCTGCGAGAGGCTGTTGTGCTCTGCTGAAAAAGGTTGGTGTTTATTTGCCCCTTCACTTTTGGGGGTTGTGTATTGGGTTGATGCTAGGAGAATGTGTGTCACAGCGCTGCTTGATGCTTTGCTGAAGGGGGAAAGGGGCAGTTTTGGATGGTCACAAATTTCCATGTCTCGGCTGGCACAAACGAGAGTCTCCCCAGATCCACGCTCAGTACCTGGCTTTTCCCTGGCTGTCAGCTCCAAAACACGTGTGACTGCTGTTCTACCTGAGTGGCACTGCTCTTTACTGGTGCACAGTCCAAGCAGCTGACAAAGGGAAGGTTTATTCCTTTTATTAGCATCCTTCCTGGCTTTGCTGCAGGTGATCAGAGCTCTCTTGTCTCCAAGGGGTTGGCAGAGCCGTTAGCTGTGCCCTGTGTGAAGGCTGGCGTTGCCTGTCTCCCTCCTGGCTGCAGAGCTGCAGCTGGGCACGGCTTACACTGCCCCTCCTGCAAAACCTGTCTCACAGGTGAAGGTATCGGGGATTGCAGCTGTTAGGAAAAGCCCTTTTGCACATAAACACTTCTAAGCAGTTCTGTAGTAAACTAGATGGGAGGCAGAGAAGGGTGTGAGGAATGATCGAAGCTCCCTGAGTAAGACCTGGAATGAGCAAACAACAAACTTCCTTCCTATGGAAGAGAAACCACGGCTGGGACACAGGTCTGCAAAATGAGCAACATGGAGCAGGTGAAGGCAGAGTAATCCTCATTGGGTTTTCAAATGAAGTGCTTGGGCATGTCAAATGAAGCAAGCGAGTGGTGGGTCGAAACAAAACAGGGGCAGATACTTTTGCATTTGAAGCGTAGTGAGGCTATGGGACTGTGGGGCGTTGAGGATATTGCAAATGCTTAAAATTAATGTGAGTTCAGAAAGTAGTTAGAAAAATCTGTGAAATGCAGAGACATTGCTCGCTCCTGTTTCGGGGAGTCCCTGCCCTGTACCTTGCAGGAAGCTGGAGCGCAGGACGGCTCGCTGTGCTCTCTCTAGCCATACGCTGTTAACCCTTGTTGAAGATAAATTAGCGCATTACAGGGACCTTCAGCCTAGCCGCGTATGGCCTTTCCTGTATTTTTAAACTGAACACTGAAAATCTGTTGGGAGACGAGACGCGCATGTCCCAGTATGCTGTTTTAATGGAACAGGCCTCACTTCTCCACCCGTGTGTGGGCTCTGGGTTTGACAAGCTGCACAGCCACGTAACACACCGTCATGGATCTTCTCCGGTGACTGGAGCATTTGCTGCTTGAGGAGGCAGCCACAAGAAATTAAAAGCCATCACAGTGAGAGATGCAGCCAATTATGCCTCATGATAGGTCATGCTTCTGCTTGTCTCCACACCCACCACTTGTCAACACAGCTGGGCATGCGAGTCAGTCTCTTTGTGATGTTGTCTTCCCCAGAAAAGCAGTTAGAAGGAAGAAAGTCCTTTGGACATCCACTGTGCTCCTCTGCTTAGATGTATGGTCTTTCCCGTAGCCGTGATTATCCATTTTGCCCATCTGCTTTGTCGTGACAAGTGGCAGGAGCTGGCAGGGCTGCTCCCCGTACGCTGGGGCGTCGTGGTGCCTGAGAGCAGCCTGAGTTTGCTCTGCACAGTTTGTACCATTCTTTAAGCAGATGCTGCTAATTGGGACACGAACAATTTGTTCTTTCATGACTCTCCATTTTGCTCCTGTTGCCAGAGCGATCCTGACCTAGGAGCGATCCCTCATCGGCAGGAGGGAAGGAGGACGCGACTTTCTTTTTGCTTGTCACAGTTCGTCCAAAACCAGTTTATGTCCATGGGCTGATGAGGGTGCTTGCACTTAAGAGGTCCCAGTCTAGGATAAAACCTGCCCCAGCGCTGGCCGATGACTGCAGTCATTGCCTTACAAATCTGCGAGGGCTGGGCAGGACACACAGAACGTGGCCCTGTCTGCGTGAGACCCACAGGTGTCCTGCCTTTCTTTGGGATCTGTTGGTTTAGGTGTTTGTAGTGCATCATCGCTGTGGTCTCTAAACTGTTTCTTAACAAGGCTTCAAGAGGGGAGAGGATTATGTGCAATCTAACAAAGATGCGCAAATCAAAGCTGTGTGGTGCTGCTGCAGGAGTGTGAGCGTGAGCTCTAGGATTAAGCAATCTGGGGGAGCAGGTGATGGTTAGGTACAGTGCAGTGCACCTGCGTGATTACCATACTGTAATCGTCAGCTGATTTTTATCCTTAATCTATTGCGCTTGCAGACCCAAGTAAACAAATAACACGCTCTCCCTTATCGCTGTGTGCTTGAGTCGTTAATGGTGGGGTTCTCCTGTTTCAAGCCTCTGCAGCGTCCAAGACGCGGCAGCACGCCGCACTCGTCAGAGGCTGCACAAGCTCAAGTCGCAGCGGGGACAGCCCCGTGGCTGTGCCGCTGATGGAGATCATTTCCCAGCCTTGTTTAGTCCTGCAGGCCTGGGTCAACAGCTTTGCAGCTCCTGAGACTGCCAGCAAAACCCGCAGGTGCAGCCGTGTTCTGGACCAGCTCACTTTCCCACAGCGAGTGCACTAAGTGGTTTGATTTTTAACTATTTAAAACAAAAGGAGGAGTTGGCTATTTGGTTTCTGTTAACATTTTCCTTCTTATGTAACTATTCCAGTAAGGTAAAACATTCTCAGGGAAAAAAACACTATTTACAAAGAAGTAGCCTTTATTCTTGTTCTAATTGATTGCCATACTGATGAATAAATATGAGTCTTTGCTGAAAATGTTTTCTGAAGTACTTTCAGCCCACACGTCATGAGTTTGTTAAAAATAAATAAAAGTTCTAGTGAAGCAAATACTGTGAAAACTGTGTCCCTAGATGCTTTTTTAAAAATAAAATCTGTCCCAGAAATTTCTGTAAATGTCTTTGCAGAAGTAGGATTGTGCCTGAGAGCCAGAAAGGAACCAAGCGTGGAAGAGCTGTGCCAAGCTGGACGAAATGTTGGTTTAAACAGCAGAGATTTAGCAGGGCTTTTAATTACTGTTTCCGTTTTAACTATTTAGAGTGGTGTCAATAGTTTCTCAGATGATCAAAGCTGCAATTGGAGTGTGACAAGCACAGCCAGACTTGCCTCAAAGAAATACAAAATGTTGTTTCCTTCCCTCCAAAAATTATTTTCAAGTAATTACAGAGTTTTTATGACAATGCCCGTTCCTTTTATGAGCCTTTTTATGCAGTGTTCCATGGTATTTCTTTGTAAGCATTAAAGTCAGATGCCTGTTCTTCTTGCTGACATGTTGGTAGACCATTGTGGAAAAGGCAACCATTTGGGAATGTGTCATCCATAAAATAATGTAAGTCTATGAAATGATGTCAAATGAGCCAAGTTCAGCTGAAATACTTGTGCTCAACTTTGGATATGCCAGTTGAAGGAAGAGTTGCACCATGTGGAGACAGTCCAGAGAAAAGTGGCAGAAGTGATGAAGACCCCAGCTCTGAGGAACCTGAAGGAGCTGGGTTTGGTTAACGTGGAGGCTGAAGTGTAAAAACCTTTTGAGGACGGCTGCAAAGGGAGCACCCCTGTGGTGGACAGGACGGGCTTACAGCTCTCAGGGAGATCTGGGGTAGACAATGGGAAGAAGTTCTTGCTGCCGGTCAGCTAAGCATTGAAATAGGTAGCCCGGGAGGGCTGCAGCTGCTATCCTCAAAGAGATGGGTTAGACGGACAGCAACTGGGGATGATACAGGCCTTGAGGTTAGGGAGTGGACCTGATGACCTTTAGATCACGTTAGTCGTGAAAGCTGGGATTTAGTCATTTTTGATGACCTGACTCCCAAGGCTGTGGCTTTGGGAGAAAAAGCCAAGTATGATGAAACCCACCGTCACCTGACGGGCTTGGAAACAGTGGAAAAATCCCATCTGCTGAGCTAGAAACTGCCTACATGGACACGAGCAGAACTTCTGCTCCTCGGAGGTGTGCTTTCTTGCCCTTGAGTTGGCCAGGAGAGAGGAAAAGGAATAAAGTAGCAAAGCAATGCATGATTTGCTCTTCCTCCACGCCCTGCAGCCTCTGGCTGTTTTTAGTGTCTGTTGAAACACTAAGTGATCTGTTTGAATAGCAAATATCAGCGCAGCATAAAGCAAAGTGCATGCATATTAGAAAGTGAGCAGCCTCTGGTCTTTTGTAGCATAACATGCAGCAATAACGCTCGCCGGTTGCTGTTCTGTCATATTCCGATTGCTTTGCAAAGGTTGGCTGCTTATCCTCAGTCTCGTTTAGGGTGGAAAGAAGTGAGGAAAAGAAGAATGGAGGTAAAAAGCAGTTTGGCAATTTATATGCATATTTTGCTTGTAGCATGCTGAGTCAACTGTTTACCTGTTAGTAGGAAAGCAGCTAAAGTAAAATATTGTCTTGGTTTAGTTAATACCGCGTGAGGAGCTGTAGGACGGGGAGGAGAGTAGGGCACCTTGTTTTGGAACTTGTGCTGAAGAACAAATAAGAACCCCCAATGTACACATTCGGTTACCATATGTCGCACTTATCATAAAAGGCATCTCTGTGTTATTTCTCTGCAGGGATGCTTGAACTCCACGGAGGCAGACTTCCCTGTTGAAGGAAGCGCGTGCCAGAGGTGCTGGGGTTGCCGTTGGTGAGACGAGCTTTCATGCCTCTTGAGGCAGCTAAGGCAGGCGGCGAGCTCGCTCCTTCCCGTGCTCGCCTGTTTGATTGACGTTGGCTTCCAACTCGCTGTGACTGTGCCTGAAGAAAAGCGAAGGAGCATAATTTTGCTGAGGGAATTTTCCTGGCAGAGGAAGAAATGCAGTGCAGAGAAATGTGCCAACGAAGAGCCTGGAAGTGCAGGTCCAGGTGCTAAAGCAACTTCCACCCAAGCCATGCTGTCGTGAAGTCCTTTTTCTCCAGCCGCGTCTTGCTCAGCGCACCAGGGTGAGCTGTGCAGGGGCTGCCCATGGCATTGCGGCAGTCTGGGCTGGATTAGTTCCTGGTGTGTCGTTGCTTCAGCTGTCAGAAGAACTGAAGAAGATTGCAGGGAAGATGTTGGACTTGAGCTTCCTGACCGAGGAGGAGTATGAGAAGCTGATGAAGGTTCTGCAGAGAGACGCAGAGCTGAAGAAGAAGGATGGGGATCGCATCAGGTGAGAGAGCGTGCAACAACAGCAGGATGTGAGCTTCCCCTGGGGGGGTTTTTTTACTGCTTTTAGAGAGGAGTCTGCGTGTGTGTGTGTGTGTGTGTGTGTACACCAAGGAGAGATGCAGGCTGCAGCAGTGCTGTCCCTTCTTGCTCAGATCCTGATGGATCTTTTTGTTGCACCTCCTGCTTTCTCAGCCGTCCTGTTGTCCTCTCTCTGCAGGTTTGCAGGGCTGGACTCCCCTTTGAGTTAATCAGCAGCCCTCAGAGTCGCCAAAGGAAATCACCCCTTTCCTGCTCTGGGGACGAAGATGCTAATTTCTCTGTATCAGAGGTCCGAGCAGGGGAGTAGCTGCTACCTTGTTTTCCTCATTCGGTAGCACAGAAACCCCACGGAATTTTTTTTAATGAGACTTCACATCCCCATCTGTGCTTTGTGTCCCTCCGGTGCTCTTTGAGGTGGGTGTGTATGCAGCATCCGTCATGCAGGCAGAGAGGGGCAGCGAGAGGCTACGTGATCTGCCAAAGGTTTGCGGGGAGCCGTTGCAGAGCCAGGAATGGCTCTCAGTTCGGCACACGTGCCACTGGCCATCCTGGAGCTCAGGTCTGGTTGATCAGGGTTGCTTGTTGCTGCTGTCACTTTTTAAATGCCAGCCATTAGACCATCTGGGTTGACAGTATGCACCAGGCTCAGAGAGCTGGCACCCGACTCTCCACGGCAAGAAACGAGTGGTTCAGCGAGTGTGGATGGATGGCACTCTGCCCGTTTACCTCTGTTAAGGATGCAAGTCCTCGACTTGCTGTTGAGCCAAAAAAGAGTAAGCCCCATGTAGGAGGGATGCTCAAGGCTTGAAGCTTTGCAGCGGGCTCTGGGAAGCCTATATGCTCTGGCCCCTGCTCGGGGGGGCAGCTGGGGAAACAGAACTGGTGGTGGCTCGCAAGCAGCTTGGGCTTGAGGTGTGTGTGTCTGCGTGCTCTTGTATCTCCCCTGAACTGAAACAAGGTTTAAAAAAGGTTTTCCCTTTTTTTCTTCTTTTTTTTTTTTTTGTGTTTCTGAAATGCAGTAAAATTTCTGCTCTGCAGTGGAGGTTTGGGGAAAAGGGTGTTTGGATTATTTCCGTTTTGTTTCACTTATCTTTGGAAGCTGTTGCGCAAAAGGCTTGCCTTTGGGAATAAAGGGAGATAGATCCCAACCGGGGTGGTGCCACGCGCCCCTTGCTGTCAGTATAGCTGTATGCAGACCTACGTACAAGACCTTTGATGCAAGCGCGGCCATGTTTGGCTCCAACACAACCTGCCTGCTGTGCGAAATGAAGTCAGTGACATTACACTGAACTGTTGTCAGCAAGATTAAAATATCCGACATCTCTGACATCTCCTCTGGCCCAGCACCTCGAGACCCTCACAGGGGCAGATGCAGCCCTGGTCTGGATGGGAGCGGTGAAGCTCCCTGGCTGTCAGTCCTGCTGGGCCCCCGGCACTGCCTGCGCAGGCTTGAGCCCGGTTACCCCGTACCTGCTCCCTTCTGGCCTTTAGGCAGGCAAATGCGACCCCATGGTTATCTGGGGTTCTGCCCCCTCTTCCTGCTGAGAATCGGGCTGAGGCGGGAGTTTCCTCTGGCCTCTCAGGTCTCGCAGGGACCCTGAGTTGCGGTGAGCTGTGCGAGGCAGTGCCAGCTGCGAGGCAGCTAATTCAGCAAGCCGCAGTGTAAAAACAAAATAACTGGAGAAGAGTTAAAAGTACAGGCTAGCAAACAGAGCACTGATGGGTTTAGGTGCCAAAAAGCAGCCCTGGGTGTGCCCGAGCAAGTTACAGTAGGAGAAGCTGTGCTCGGGAAGGAGCGCTAACTGTTTGAGTGCCAAAATCGGCATGGCAGGAGGAGCAGGGAGAGGAGCTGTGTCCGGGGAGAATGCTGCAGGGACAGGTTGCTCCCCTAAGTAACGTAATTTATTTCCATCGTTTACATCAGATTTGATCCAAAAGGCTTTGCCGCTCATAAGGAGATTAACAGACAAATAAAACGGAGAAGTGCAAGACCTGCGAACAGCCTCACCCCTTCCCAAACCCTCAGGGCTGCGAAGCAAATGGTCAGGTCTCCTTGCCAGGTGACTCTGATTTGGATTTGAAACACTCGGAAGAGGTGAAGGCCTGTGTTTACAAGATGCTGTTCCCATTTCAGCTAAAGAATAAATCAGCTTTTGTTTTAATGCTGTTTGGGCCTTGCGGTTGCAGAGAATAATCTCTGGAGCGTTCGTAGTACCAGACAGGTGAACCGTACGGACAATTGTTACGAAGGTAGCTCAGGGGAAGGCGAAACCTTGGAGATCTTTCTGGCGTGTAATGTTCTCATTGACTTCCAGGCGAATACAAGGCTCCATCAAGGATGAAAAGAAGAAGAAGTTTGTGACTGGTGAATGGTTTTCGGAAGTGAAGGCAAAACGGTTTCAGGAAGACTTAGAGGGGCCGGATCTACTTCGGGAATCGATTAGAAGGAAAAAGGGCAAACTAGAAAGTAAGTACATTAGTGTGCATCTTAAGAACACAGATTGATGGACCAGAAAAAAGTGGTCAAGTTTGGGGGTCTCCCTGTAGGGGGAGCCTGTTGGGGACCCGCCTTTGTGTTGTGATAAGGGGATTCTCAGCTAAGCTTTCCGTACTGGAAAAAAAATACCTGATTGATTATCAAAATCAGGGCCCCTCAAAAACATTATGCTGGCAGAGGACCAAGGCAAAAGCTGCTTGCCAGCTACGTGCAGTAAATGCCTTTTCCCTGCTTCAGCTTCTTCTTCCAAAATGTCTGTTTTTCAGAGGTCACTGGTATCATTTCTTGTCATAGAAGCAAAAAGGAAAGGGGGTGATGTAGGGCAATTTGTGGCGTCAAACTGATATGTGTGGGTCAGACACACCCCCCCCC
>VZSC01013270.1:64002-90172 GCA_013398225.1 Steatornis caripensis | reverse complement strand
AACACCCAAATTCCTCGAGTGGCCTGACAAAAACAGCCAGCTGCTCTCGCAGGCCACCAGGGTGGTGGGGTCAGTCACATCTCTGCAAAGGGAGGAGGTGCCTCTCTTCTCATGGCAAATATTTGCCCACTTGAGAGGGTCCATACCTAGCTTTTTACATGGGAATAATTCCAAGGCCCTGTGTGGTTTTCAAAGTAAAAAGGGCTTTAGAAGCAAGACTGAGTGGTACCCAGACTGCTGTGCCATAGCAAGGTATGTCTGGGACCATGTGCTAATTTGAAGCAGATGTATTGCATGTTGTTTGACATGCAGATGAACTCTCATGGTGATGTGTAAACCGGATCAAATCAGATTCGTCAACTCAGGGCAGAGAAGAGAAGAGATCAGCCCCGTGTGAAATGAGCAGGACTGTGCTTTGAGTCCCAGTGTAACCAGCCTGGAGCTGGCACTTTGTGCTGAACATTTGTGCAGAGCAGAACTGGGGATGATTCACATCCAGTCCTCAACGTGAAGACAGGCCAAGCGACGCCGCAGCAGGACTGCAGGACTGCTGCCCAGCCTCACGCAACCTCCTTGATGATTTGTCAGGGTGGGTAATCGCAGATACTCAGATGTGGCTGCTGAGTTACTGGCGGCTGCTGCTGCTGCTCCGGGGAAGCCATGGCCCTGATAGCTCTAAGCAAAGCCTACCACAGTCCCTAATATAAGGACCCTATAACTGGGCTCTGTTCTTTTGCGGTAAAGGCTACTGTTAGTTAGAGGGTTATCTCCCATCTGTCCAATACTCACATGTCATCTCCACCAGTTCGGTTCGGCCCTCTTTCCTGGGCCCAGCTGCTCGTTCCTGCTGAGGGGTATCAGCAGTATAGATCACTGCTTTGTTTGGTGGGCCTCGTTGGCCAGGATATCTCCATAAAATTAATTGCCTGGGTTTAGTATACCCCTCTTAGCTCCACATTACTTAGACACATTCTCAAAGCTAAATGCTGGCTAGAGACTTCACTAACGGAGAGCCTCATTTTCTTTTTGCTTTCTACTTATCCCTGACAGCTCTCATCACTTAGCATAGATTCATTGGAGCCTCTGATGCAGAACTGGCCCATCATATTTCATATGAAGTTGCTTTTATCCTTAGTATCAAGGATTCATGATGTCATTAAATTTACTATTTTATCATCCCTCCAGAATGCTAAAGCATATAAAACCTTTTCCAGCTTGACAAAATTGCCTGGCTGTTTCTGCAGAGCGTGTTCTGCTTCTTGAGGGCGTGCATTTGTGCCTGCACCCTCTTTGCACAAAGAGACAGACGCTTCGGCAGCCTCTCTTCTGGGGCCCAGGTCAGACTAATGCTCTGCCATCTGCAACCCAGCTAGTGGCCAGCAAGGGATCGGATNTTGACAAAATTGCCTGGCTGTTTCTGCAGAGCGTGTTCTGCTTCTTGAGGGCGTGCATTTGTGCCTGCACCCTCTTTGCACGAAGAGACAGACGCTTCGGCAGCCTCTCTTCTGGGGCCCAGGTCAGACTAATGCTCTGCCATCTGCAACCCAGCTAGCGGCCAGCAAGGGATCGGATTCATCTACCTTTTGCCTTGCCAGAGACATCAGCACCCATACATTGCAGACCATTTCAGGAAAGCAAAATTTGAAGTACTGTTGGTTTTAGATTTAGATGTTACTGCTGATGTGCACATATGACATGTGGTCTCAGATTATCATCTAAAATAATCTCCTTAATACAGCATTAGTATGAAGGTTATGTCTCTGCATGTGCATTGCTTGACTAGTGCCGTTTTAAGAAGAAGCAAATGTTACAAAATTACTCTAGTAAGCATGTTTAGATTTAGCCCTTTTTTTTTTTTTGACTGTTTTCCTTCCCTTTCTTTCTCTTTTTCTGTTCTCAGATTTATTTTGGTAAAGCCCAGGTATAACGTGACTTTATTCCTTCCTCTTACTTTTGCCCCTGCCATTTTACAGCGCTGGTTGAGCTTTGAGATTCTGCAGGTCACATTTTCGCCTTGCTGCTACCTCCTGCGTGCTCAGCTCCTGCAGTGGTTACTGGGTGGATTGCCTCCCTTCACAGGTGAGGGCAAGCACTTTTCTCACTGACTTGTCAGGAAGAGTATTGAACCAGTGAGAGCAGCCATCGGCCCATCAGGGAACAAGGATGAAGCCCTTTACAGTTTGGCCATGCAGCTTACATTCAATCTGCAGTAGATGAGATAAGGGCCTTTGCTTGCTGTCTTGACACTTTTCTTCTCCTGGAAAGATCGGAGTCATTCACCTTCCATCAGCTTTCGAGGTGATGAAGGGGTATGTGTTCATTTAGCCAAATCAGTGTAACATGTTCATGACTCTAGGGCTGTTAATCCCGATTTAAGTCTTTGATGACTGTGTTAGAGAGTGAAATGAGAAAATTCCTGCATGGAAAAGCCCTGCTGAGGTAATTGCTGGCATTCCCTTTGCATGGTGAAGGGCTGAGGAGGGGTGGAAATTCCTGCCTGCACAGGACAATGCCCAGTGACCTTTTCTGGAGGAGAGTTTTAACCTTCAGAAGGGAGGGCTGCGTGGATCCCTAAGGGTCTTCTTCACAGTGGTATTGATTATAATAGAAAACGCTAGTAATCGACAGTAATATACATCTATACAATAGATAGATACCCTATATTTAAACTACAGCCTGCAGCGCAGCACAGATGGATGAATTTGGTGATAACTTCTCCTTGAGCTTGTGTGCAATGGATGAGAGCTAAGAACCGTATAGGAGGGAGACCATTTTATCCACCCGCCAAAGCAAGTCAGCCACGACGGCACGGTTAGCTGTGCTTTCCTCAAGTGCTCGGTGTCTTTGGTTTAGAGTGATGGGAAATGAGTGAAGCAGCTAAAGTGTTAGAGCAGGAGTGGCTGTGTGCATACCTATATAAATGTATGTGTGGACAAGTTAAACTGGTCAGGCCACTACTAATTTCTGTTGGAATTTGCTTCTTATTCTGTCTCATCCTAAAGTTAGCAAGGGCATTTTGCATGTCGTGATGGATTATAGTGTACTAATAACCTATTAGTTTGTGGTTATAGAAGTCGGGTATAGCTGTGTCAGTGGCTGAGCCATTTTGAAGGGCAGTGATTTGGATGGGAGAAAGGGAACACGAGCACCTTCCGCTGCCTCTGCCAGCCGGGAGAGGGGAGCTCTGTCTGAGAGGGAACTGTCAGTGAAAAGCAAGTATGACACAATGCCTTTGGAGGTGAGAAATGANAAGTGCTCGGTGTCTTTGGTTTAGAGTGATGGGAAATGAGTGAAGCAGCTAAAGTGTTAGAGCAGGAGTGGCTGTGTGCATACCTATATAAATGTATGTGTGGACAAGTTAAACTGGTCAGGCCACTACTAATTTCTGTTGGAATTTGCTTCTTATTCTGTCTCATCCTAAAGTTAGCAAGGGCATTTTGCATGTCGTGATGGATTATAGTGTACTAATAACCTATTAGTTTGTGGTTATAGAAGTCGGGTATAGCTGTGTCAGTGGCTGAGCCATTTTGAAGGGCAGTGATTTGGATGGGAGAAAGGGAACACGAGCACCTTCCGCTGCCTCTGCCAGCCGGGAGAGGGGAGCTCTGTCTGAGAGGGAACTGTCAGTGAAAAGCAAGTATGACACAACGCCTTTGGAGGTGAGAAATGAATGCAGCCGTTGATTATCAAGGTCTCTTCAACTAGGAGAGGCAGAGGGAAAATGTGGGAGCTGTGTGTTTGGTTCCTCTACTTCCAGAGCAGCTGTCTGCTGATCTCCCTCCCTCACGCCTGGGGCAGAAGAGGAGGATGTGGCTCACTGTACAAATAAACACTTCTCAGCGTGCCTTCTCGTGCCTGCACGTGATGTGGCCTGCACATGCCACCAGCCGTGCCTGCACAAGCCACCAGCTTATCTCTCCCAAAACGATTTTCAGTGATGCTTTTTGCACCTCAATGTTTACGTGGACAAAACGCAGTCCCTCTCTTAGAAACGCGCTCTCTAAAATGGCTGATTCTTACCCAACCGGACTCCTGTGTTCCTGCAGGAGCGACTCCCTGACCTCCCACTGCTGCGGGAGCCACGGGGCCACCCAGCTGCCATCTCATCCTTGTGCCAGATGTGTGGTCCTAACACAGACAGCTCCGAGCAACACCCACTGTGGTGCCCTGTGCCGCAGGGCCAGGCGCTGGGCGGGTTGGAAGAGTTGGGATTGCAGCATTTTTCTCCATGGGGCTGCACAGGCAAGGCGCAATGAAGCTCCGTCTTCGGATATCCCTGTTATCCGTGGGCTGACTTTGCTGATGCTGGATGGTACCACACGGGCAGCACCAGTGTGACAATGATATCACAGCCCTGGGGATCTGCTCTGCTCTTGGGCTTAGTGCAGTTTTCTAAGCAGATAGCAAATGAGGCTATGTTATTTAATGTCACATCTGAATCCTTTGAGCCTCTGATACTATTGTATTGTGTAATTAAATACATCCTCAAGAGATTTGGCAGTTTTTGTAACAGGTAGATTTACTCTTTAAAATAGACCTAGCTGCATGTGAATAAATATGTGCAGATCTTGTTGACCAGGCCAGTTTTTTATCGCTGTTTGAGAGTTTAATCCTTTTGAGTTTGCAGTAGCAAGGAAGCCTATTTGCCAGCGAAATGTCTCATGCAACTTTATACCCTGGCAGGCTGCTCGAAAGGTTACCGTCTTCTATTGTTTTTTTCTTTAGGGTCTTTGAGAGCTTAGAAGCCATAACTGAGCCTTGTGCCAGTAAAAATAACAGGGATCTCCTCCTCATTAACTGTGTTGGCCTCCTCCTTTGTTTGCCAAGATCGGATGACTTTGAGTCAAAACAGGAAATGGCTGAATTTAAATCCTGGTACGGATTAACTTTATTGACAGCCGCGGCAGCGTCCTGCGAAGGTTTCCAGTAGTGCAACAGCTCCTGGCGTGAGCCAGGCGTTCGGCAGCTCGCCTTGGCCTCTCGGACCCATGGGGTCTGGAGGTGCCTTTGCCACGTGGGGAGCATGGGCAGTGCTGCCCTGGGGCCTCCCCGCTCCACGGAGAGAGCAGGCAGAACCCCCTGTCAGCCATCTCCTGCTAAATACCCAGGGTTTGCGCTGGTGGGACTCATTTAACAAGCCTTTTCTTTCCCCAAAGCAAACACACCCACCGTTACAAGTTTAAATGTCGTTTCTCGGTTTTGTCTGTTATATTACAGATGAGGCCAACGAGCACAACTGGACAGGTCTGGAAAGCAAAGCTGCCCCAAGTCCTGCCTTCCCTGAGCACACTGCTGGTGCAGGAGAGGAGAGGTAACGCCGCCGCTCGTGCGATGCTCTGGCTGCTGCTCTTAGTTCTAAACAGAATTGAACGCTACGCAATAAATCTTCATCTTTAACTGAGTTTCCAAGAATGTATAACAGGTTATATAGGATATTTTAAAAATCCTTTTTCCAGGAATTATAAGCATATCAATCCTCCCTAATACCTAAGTGCTAATGTACTTATCCCAGCAAGGTCTTTTCCTGCATGATTTCATAAGGGGTCAGTAAAATGGAAACTGTCTCTACTGTCAGGATATTCTGGTTAGTTTTTCAAAGTAATTATGGTTTTATTTGTTTAGTTTTTGCCATGGAGAAACGCTAACAAAATAGGAACTGTTTGAGGAAGCTGCTCGTTTCCTGCTGGTGCCAACTGCTGTGTCCAGTGCTCAGCACTCTCCATCAAGGCTTGGTAGGATTTCACGTTGTGCTGACTGAGCAGAAACACCCACTAAAAGCACTCCCACAAGCAAAACAGTGACCTCACTCAATATTCGTGGACTATGGAGAAGCCATTAAAATATTCACATATTCATTTATTGTGGCTCCCATCTCATTTGCATTTTTTTGTCAGCAGAAGGAGGAGGAATCATTCTTCACAGGTGGCAATTGCTCCAGTTAAATATTAAATATGGACCTTGACACTTCCAGACCTCTTGCAGCTGGTTGTTGGGTGTTGCTTAATGAAGCATCCAGAATCCACAGGCCCCAGATGCTCCTGCTTTAATGTCCTGGTTTGGGCTAGGGCAGAACCAGTTTTAGTATAAGTGCTGCTGAAGCGAGCAGCTTCGTGACGTTTACCGGCACGGCAATAGTCCTAATGGGTTTTTTGGGGGTTGATTAAATCCTGAAAAGCTTGCTTTGTGTTTCTCATTCAGCCCTGAGCACAAAGCATCCTCATCGGAAATCTCACCAGCTTGACTGCCGTTCTCCGTCTGGAGAGCAGCCACCACTAGACACTCACAAAGATGACAGAAACAGTCAAGTAAACTGCCTGTGATATGTCTTTGTTCCGTTTATTTACCAGGCAGTTAGTAATTAACTTGTATTCCAAGCATGAAGATTTATATCTTGGACTATAGTTTTGCCCTAACTGTTGTTGTCATAGTTGTTCCTGTAGTTTCTAAATCCTCCATCAATCTGGTTATGCTTTCGGCCTGAACTGGGAGGTGTGGCCTGTTCCTCCCTGGGCCATAGCATGGAAACGCATCTCCCTCCTGCATGGCTCTTGGGCTCTTCTGGCACTGCTGCTCCCTGTGTTTTTCCCTGCTGTTTTGTCCCAGAAAGGGAAATTGTGAATAAACCTCAAAGTTGACGCTGTTGTTTTTATTGAGCAAGTTCTGTACTGACTGCAGTGGGAGACTTGTCCTTGCTCCAAGTTCAGGCCATTTAACACAATCCACAGTTCTTCCAAGCAGTAATGGAGGAAATAAATGAAGGCATCAGCTCTGGGCAGCCTTATATTGCGCTGGGTCAGTAGATAAAAGTGGCAAAGTAGCTGAGCAGAACTGAGCTAATGTTAAAAGACTGCTTGATCACCCTACCAGGCACATCGCTACCACTGACCTCCTTGCTCAGGCTTTTCTCCTGTCCCACAGATGCAACACACCTGCTCTTGATACCGCAGAGGAGCGTAAAGTCTTGCCAAAACCGAAGCCGAGACTTCCTGTCCCGCTGTCTGCGTCACACAAGGTAGTATCACACAGCCTCTGCATTTTGTTTCGTTATTCCTTGGACCTTCATGCAGGCTGTATCTACTGGCAAGGGCTCCACAGACTGCCTGCCCTGGTGTCTGTGCTCGAATAAAATACATTTTTCCGGTCTTGCCAGTTTGTGTACACTGATAGGGCTTGTTTTCCATTCAGAGATCCAGTATACGTGATGTGTCTTCCTCAGAGAGTGACACTGGAACAAGTCCATTTGTGGCTGCACCAAACAGCTTGCATTTGTCTAGAAAAGGTAAGGTTTTTGTTCCGTGAGCCAGTGGCGTTTTTGTTACTCAACATTAAACACCAAGAGACAAGATACTTTTCTCTGTGTGTTCAAATGAATAACAAAGAGTATTTCTTACCTTGGCATGTAAGAGTGGGCTGCCAGCATTTGTATGAATTATGCCTAAGGCATCAGGGACCAAGAAAAAAAATCCAATGACTAAAATTTCTCCTGGTTCTCAGCACGTTTTAAACTTGAGTGCTTGGCTCACAACTCCTTAACTCATAGATACGAGTTACCTTGTCTTCCCTGCCTTGAATGTGTAATGTATATTTGGTACACAGCAAATAGCCAGTAGGAAAGCTGTCAAACTGAAAGCAAAGCTGCGAACAAAGCCCCAACTCACACCAATAATTTAGAGCTCAGTGGATTTTTTTCGTGTCCTGTTGCAGAGAGAAGGGCTGGGGTTTCCAGGGCTTGCTTCAGATGGAAGGGGGTTCGCTAGAGTGTCAAAACAGGGAAGAATTAAGAAGATATTGATGGTTTCTGGAAACTCCCCTGGCTTCCCTTTGAGAAGCTGCAGCCCAGACCTTCCAGAGACATATGACGTGATGCCATGGGGCAGGCTGTTAGCATTTGTGTCGTTGTAGGTCGTGGAGCATCCCCGTTGCCCACCAAGCTTTCCGAGGATGCTGTCCCTCAGCCCAGCAGTGCGACTGGAGGAAAAGCTATTGATGGGGCCACTGGCACCACAGTGGGGGCAAAAACTCCACCCGAAGAAACTTGTGCCCCCAGCAAGATACCAGTTAAGAGGCAACCAAGCAGAACTTTCCCCAGGTCCGAGCAGTTTGTGAATCATGTGGGGCCAGCAGAGAACAGCCTCGCAAAGAGAGAGCTGCTGGCAAGGCCCAACCTGCTGACCGCAGAGAGGGAAAGCAGCCAGGCTGTGAAGCAAGGCGTGAACTATACAATCTCATCAATGAGTAACAAAGAGGAGGATATCGGCCTCGATCGTGAACACTTCAAAAACTTGAAGAACTTCTGGGAGAAGGGAGCGGACTCTGTGATGGTGGGAAACGTGCCGGAGGACCCGAACTGGGTGGAGGCAGACGGTAGGCAGTTCAAGCTGTGCCGCTCCCTCTCTGTGCAGTCTGGGCAAGGCCAGAACAGTGAAGAAAAAACTGGCGTGTTCACCAAAACAAGAACCCCCTACAAAAGGACAATAACCTTGTCTTCAAGCGAAGAAGAACCAAGCTGTGTAGCCCCCACAAGGAAGGGCTCTGTTTCCATTGTTCCCAGATCCACGTACTCCAAGAGCAAAGGCGCCCTGGTTACAAGAAATCACTTGCTGAGTGAAAGCAATGGGAAGCCGCCAGTGCAAGAGGAAGAGAAGGCAGCACAGCACTGCTCCAAGAAATCCAGATTGCCTGTGCGAGCGCCTTCCGTCAAAATCGAGTCGCCTACCAAAGAAGTGTCTGGCAGCACGTTTGAGCCAGAGACGCCTACAGACCAGTTTATCGTGGCAGAAGAGCGTAAGAACGGAGCAAATTCCCTGGCGAGCAGGGTGCAGATACTGATCGAGCCTGTGCTTACAGATGGTGAAAACGACGATGAGAAAGAGGAAAGATCTGATCTGGGCGTGCATGACAACATGGAAATAAATGGAGAGCTACCTGAGGAAAAATCATGTGAGTCTTCAGACAAGCCAACACCTGGTGAACCATCTGGAGAGAGAGAAGCCATTCAGGGAACAGACTCAGCTGTTTACTCAGGTACTGAGGGCTGTAACCGCACCCTGTGAAATCCCAGTAGTCACCCCTAAGCCTGTTTCCTTCCCTAGCCCTTCTACATTTTGCACATTTTCTTCATTTGTCTGTTTATCCTATATTGCAATTTGTGCAGTTAGCATGTGTGGAATGTGTTTAGCAAACAGCTCTGGAAACAGTGCGAGTGTAAAAGGGGGCAGTGCCGTGTTCCCTTGCCTTCCTCCCTGCTACCAGCCATCGTGCCTTACCTGCAAGCACCTCAGCTCGGGACACACCTCCATTTCTTCAGCGCTACCTACAACAGGTCACGGGAACTGATTTCACTCACTGGGAAGGCTGTGCTTTCTTCAAATGGGGGCTGGGGGAATTCTTTGTGGTGATAGAGAAAAGTGTGACACAAACAGAAGAAATAAAATGTGAAGCTGAATGTTTAATGGGCTGTTAGGCTACCTTGATATAGCAGCTGGCTGTAAGTATTTAAGTGACATTTTGGGTCTTTTGGGAATCCACAAGTGAATTTGGATATTAAACTGCAACCAAAGTGGACAGAGCAAGGAGTCTGATCTTTTTGGGTTCGGATGTTCTCAACCATGGTGATGTCAATAGTATTATCACTTTATGAGCCTCTTCCTCTGGGTTTGATGGGCTCTTCTAGTGACTGTTACTATGCTCAAAAGTTACTGTTGATGGCAGTTTGTTTTATGTATGGGCTCTGATTGCCCACAGCTCTGCTGGCTGCCAATGAAGACGTAGGAGGAGAGACCTTCTTATCTCCTTTTTCCAAATTTCCTGTCCTCGTGTACCTGGGTAAGACCTGTTTGAGAGGATTTTCCATAGACTCATCTGATTTTTAACTGTGTCCTTTTTTGGCTTATTCCCTGCCTAATGTAACATTTCTATGAAAGTCTTGAGTTGCACTTCAGGACAGGATAAATATTTCCTTTCTATACCAGATCATTCTTATATTTCTTTTTTTTTTTTCCCTTATTATTGCATTCATTTCAGGTTGACATTAGCACAGGACTGTGTTGCACTGGAAGCTCTTTGCAAGCACTGGTCTGTTTTAGGGACTGGGTTAATTCAGTGTTTACATTTCCCATCATAGCGTGAAGAGTTATTCTCAGGGAGAGACATTACAGCACACTGATGATTTGAAAGCAGCCCTGTGTAATGTAACTGCAGTGTGCTCTAAGCAGAGGGAACAAGCCGGGAGAGACACGCACGTGTGTGCTTGCTGACACGCTGCCCGTTCGTGTTTGTTTATTTACCATGTTGATTTGGCTTTTCGTGTATTCCAGAGGAAGATGGGGATCGTTCTCCCGTGGCTCAGGCATTGGCCCGAGCAAATAGCATTAATCTTGCAAAGAGCATGGTGAACATTTACACGACCACAGAGAGTGAGTAACATCTTCCTTTCTCCTTTTTGGTTTACATTCCCTGAAGGTAATATATTATGCCTGAGTTCTGCATCCCTGGTGCTTCTCTGCGTGTGCCAGGCCAGAAAAATGACATATTGTTTCATCATCCAGTTAGAGAGCTTATAGTGCCTGAAATTAAATTCAGAGCCAGGAAATTGCAGCTAGATTGATGGTATGTTACTTAGTGTCTTCAGCAAAAAGCACAAGGGCTTCAAAGGGTCGGCAAGAAGCTTGTACCCATCTCTCCTCTTCTCCCACCGAGTACTGTGGGATCCGTGCGGCAGCCTGCGCCGTGGATCAGTCGTAGGAGCCAGACCTCGCATCCTGTGTGCGAGACTCCTGTCACACACTCAGGGGGCTTGCAGTGCCCAGCCCAGGCCTCTCACCTCACCGAGAGCAGACCCCGTTTGCTGGACTCATCTCCCCAGCTACCAGGTGGGACATGCTTCATGGTGCCAGTTTCTCCCTGAGAAACCAAGAGAAGCTAAGGAGAAGGCAACCAAGAAAGCAGCAGCAAAGCCGAAGAAGTCCGTGGGCAAGAAACCTGTCTGTGCCACCAAGAAGCCCGAGAAAGCTGCAGTCAAGGAAGGGGGCCTGAAGGAAGGCAGCAGCAGCCTCTGTGGCTAAGAAAGTGAATGAAAGTCCCCAAAAGGTGAAAACTGGCAGGCCCAAGAGGACAACTTAAGAGCTTGCATAGAAGCAAAGCAGTAAGGCCAAGCCTGCCAGGACTGAGGCGAGAAGGCTGGAAAGGCAATGCCCGAGGAAGGGTAAAGACGCTTAGAGGAAACAATCTAGCCTGTTTAAGCGAAACCAACCTCTGGTTCTTGGGGCGAGGAGAGACCCCTTTGGGGCTGTGTCGAAGGCAGCCTGCGGGTGGGATGCGTGGCGTCACCCGGTGACTGTGCCCACCCCGTCTGGTAGCCTCACGCCGAGGGCATGCCCCATCGTATGGTGCAGCAGCACATGTCACACGGCACGGTGGCTTGAAGCTTCAGGTCCCACGTGCATTGCCGTTCAGTGACGTGGGCTTCACACAGACGGCCAAGATTTTAGCTTCCCCTTATTAAAGCTTATTTAGATCCAGAAACTTCATCCTCAGAAACCCTTACCTGTAGAGTTACACTCGTTTGCAGTATAACAAGTAGTCTGTGGAGAGGGCTAGATTTAATGCTTGGCTCACGTTTAGAAATAAAAATAATAAATGAGAAGTACATCATATAAAAGGTAAATTATATAAAAGAAAAATGCCAAAGAAGCTCTTGGGCATTTTGACCGCTGAAGAATGTATCATCATGGCTAAGACACTAAACAAGAGTGTATATGTGCATGCATGTTTATGAATGTCTTCTAAAAACAAATTCTTCTGGGATGAAGATGGTCATCTCCAAGGGAGTTACTGAGAAAAGATAAAGATAGAGCAAAGAGGTTTTATTTAGACATTTAAGCAGTCCAGTAACCATCTTTCTAAGTTGATAGGAAGCTTCCTGACATTTTTCTTTTCAGTACCACGCTATTGTCCACCTCGTTGTCCAGCAGAGTATTTGAGAGGTGTATGCAATGGTGAAATTGTCGAAATATTTTACAGCTCCTTTGTACAGGGCAACGTGCTACGAGATGAAAATGTGAGCATGTTTGGTTTCTTTGGTGAGGAGGCAGATCTGTATGGTTTTAGTCGAAATTAAATCTACACAGAGAAAGCGGAGCAAAGATGCACATCCTTAGGCTCGTCAGCGGATGTTGCCGCTAGAGGGGGTTTGCAGCCTCCCACACATGGAACGAAAACGTTGGCAATAGCTTTAAGACCTTAGCTAGCAGGTTTTGTCTTGGGGAGGGTCAGCTTCAGTGGCAGATGACAGAGATGGGGCAAGTAGGTGGTACTCTGGTGCCTCCCGCGAGCTTTTCCTCTTTCCTTGTGCCCTTAAACAAAAATGTGACTTTCTTATATTTTCCTGTCTGGGACAGGATACCTTGATGCCTTTTTTTGTTTGTACCTACAGCATACAGTAAACCTTGTCTGATACCCCATCAGTTTCTTGAACCTGAGAGAGTCAAAGAGCTGAGCAGATCCTCTCCTCTCCTGTTGTCTGAGGTAGGCTAGATGCCAGAAATGACCGGAACGATGTTCACAGCATCCCCTGAACAGAATGTTTCTCCTGGACACCGACAGTACTTGCTCTACTGCATGCCTTGGTTATGTCATAAATAAATGAGAAAAGCCTTAAGAAAAAAGCCCCAAATAACCCAGCCCAACCCTTCTATCCTGGAGGAGTTTTAGTGTTTCCCTCTGTCTCAAACCACAGTGTTCCGTGCCCTTCCCAAGAGCCCAGGCGGTTGCATGCAGCTCTGCTTGGAGGCAGTTAATGATGACGTTCGCTGCCGGTCGGAGGGAATGCCTCTGGGGAGACTCCCTGCGCTCTCCTCCACTCTCCTAATCTGATCGCTGCTTAATGGGGCTCTGCTGAGCTATTGGTTTTTCTCTGTAGCGTTGCAAAGTGCTCATACGGCAGAGCTTAAAGATGCTTATTTTCTGAGCAGACTGAATCAGACACGGCTTCGGAAATCAGCTTCCAGTTTAACAAGCACAAAAAGACGCCTAGCATTGGCAGCCACTCGTCCGACATGGCATCGGTCTCCTCGGTAGGTATTTAATGCGTACATCTCGCTAGATAGGGTTTCTCAGCCGGGTGCAGTGGCACTGCATTTGGGCTGATACGGCTGTGGCCTCCCGAGTATCCTGTTAGTTTCTGCGTGGTACGTTATTAAAAGAACGGTGATGGTTAATTACTTACTTGCATTAAAGGAGTGTCTCCAGGTACCACCTCCAATTAAGAGACCCACTGGGTCATTGTTAGACAAATTCACAGTAAGCGATAGCCCCCGCTGCAAAATGCTGGTGCTCTGAAGCCTGGCAGTGTGCAGGAGAGCGGGGGGAGCTTTTTCTGGATGGGGAAGTGAGGCACACAGCTGTTAAGTGACATATTTGTGGTCCAGCTCCGAGAGAGCTGGGACTGCAGGTGGGTGCCCTCTGCAAGCTCATCCTTCACTTTATCAGCAAATTCGAGGGAACTCAGAGTAGGACAGCAAAAGGGTGATGTAGAGCTTCCACTTCTAAAGAAAGCTGGGAAGAGCTGCGTGTGCATTTGCAAATGTGCAAATGCTACTCGAGCATTTTTAAAAGATTCCTTAGAGACAGTGTTTTGTGGGGGGGCTCCTTGAAAGAGCTTGGATTTGCTGTATGACTGTTACAGGTATCTCCAAGGTGTATATGGGAGATTTAAAGAATATATGTGAAGCAAAGCTGGTAGGGAGGGGTCATGAATGTAGATAAATAGGTTAAAAAAACCCTTGAACTTTGGGGCAGATGAGTCCTACTCGTCTGGAGAGCCTGGGAGCCTTTTGTGTCCAAGTCATGCAGGTGTTCTTGAAAATCTCGCTCAGGGTTCTCTGCCGGGGTGAGTATCCTGATGGGATGGTAAATGCAGCTCCGAGGACTGACAGGAGATGTTTAGCGGGTTCTTGTAGGTTGTAATAGAATGATGTTTAGAACCAAAGGAAGCAGAGGAAGACAGAGAGGAACTGGATTGATTACTAGGAAAGTTTTTTGATAAATGTTCACAACTGTACCACAGAAAAGTGCCAAGCAGGTTAATTATTTGCTTTGTAAACGGCGTTAGCTTTTATGTTATCCTGCCAGGAATCATGAGTGATTGGTGCAATAGAAAATTCTCTCATCTTTCTGGAGCTGTTTTTGTTTCTCCTTCATCGCTTTCTACCAGTGAAAGACAAAGCCTTGAAAAAAGAACCCCAAGGCGTATGGGCAAATGTAGCTTGTTCTGGGAAAGCAAGTGACTCTTGGGTGCCTAGCTGCCCATTCGTGCCTGAGGAGACGTCATTTTGCTGTGCCTTTGTGGCAAGTAGAGGCACACAGGCTGTCTCTGGTGGGACAGTGGCTCTTCAGGACAGGGGTTATATCCATTTCTGTTCTGTACAGCTCCATGCACATTGTGAGCAAGCAACAAGAGAGTAATAGTTTTTCCTATATTTCTAGTCTGATACAGTTCCTACTAGCCTGTCTTAAAAATTGCTTGACAATTGTGTGGCTATATCTACCAGAAATAATAACTTTATGTACAGATAGTTCAAGTTGTCTCAATATATTTCTTTCTTAGTGATGAGAGTGGGTGAGGATAGCAGCTACTTTTACTGTAAGCATAGGGAAAGGGAAGAGACTTATGTGCCCCCCCCTAGTAATATTTGACTCCATTTCCTAAAGTTTTGGGATTTAGGGTTGAAAAATCTTACGCATATATTGAGCATTCAGGAGAGCAATGCTTCTAAGGCCTGGTCTAGGATAGCACATCCTTGTGAGACCCTTATTCGAGTTCCCCAACCCTTGTTTGTTTGAGCAGAGCTGCAGATGTGTACCGTTTCTGTGTCAGGAACACCATACTACACAAGAACAGAAACTGCAGATTATTTCTCTGGGAATGCACTTTCCACACTATCGTCTTGGTCCAGAAATCAAGTCAGGAGTGTTTCTGTGTCATTAGCACTAACCTTGCTCTTCCACCCGGCAGGTGAGTGGCAGTGTGCTCAGCGTCTACAGCGGTGATTTCGGGAGTGTGGACGCTCAAGGTACCGTGGAGTTTGCCCTAGACTATGACGAGAAGAACCGGGAGTTCCAGGTCCATGTGTCCCAGTGCAAGGACTTGGCTGTCGTGGACGAGAAGAAAGGCAGATCTGACCCGTGAGTGACGCTTTGGTGCCTTGAGACTTCTACATTGCCGAGTTTTGTGTTCTGAAGGATTCTTTTTCTTATGCTTTCTCTTTTTAAATGTCATGGTTTCTTCCTTCCTTCAGACTTCTGGTGCATGCTTACTGCTGGGACTTTCCCAGCTGATGGTTCTGGAGCCACTGGCATCAGTAAATACATTGCCATGACTTAAATTTGAACAGAAAGAAACAGAAGGCTTTGATCACTACAAAGACAGTTCCTGTTATCACTGGAGCATGTTCTCTCCGCATTCATGTGAACCTTGATCTCCACATGGTGAACACACTTTGGTAATAACTCCAGTCATGCAGACACGTATCTCTATGGAAAGAAAGTCCGTAAAGAAGTGCTGTAGGGGCACAATGGTAGTCGTACAGAGGTTAGTGATCTCTAGTTTGAAAGCTGATGAAAAGGAGCTTGGATTTGAACCCTGAGAGAGAGACTTAAAGACATTCCACGTCTTTCCTCCTCTCTAATTTCACCCTGATTTTGAATGCACAGAGATGCTATACTTACAGGCATTTCAGAAAATGGATACATGGTCCTGCTGGCTTCCCATATTGCCTAGACAGGTGCCTGTTCTGAATGTTGGTGGCATCCACCCATCTCCAGTGAGATTTACAACTTCACATACAAACCAAGTTAATATCCTAGCATGTCTCTTAATTAGTTTTGCCTTCAACGAGTCAACTCCAGATCTTTTGTTTCCATGTCACCGTTCACAAGTGTTGCCCGCTGATTAGAGCTTGGCGATACGGAACGATACCCAGCTGGAGTTTATTTTCTTTTCCAGGTATGTTAAAACTTACCTGCTCCCAGACAAAGCTAGAATGGGTAAGAGGAAAACTTCAGTGAAGAAGAGGACAGTAAACCCCATTTACAATGAGGTGTTACGGGTAAGAACAAATACATGCTCTGAAAACCTGTGTTGTAGCAGGCACTCGTACCAGGTCAGGTCTGGAAAGATCCTGACTTCTTGGCCGGGCTTCTTTAGCTGTCTCCTGCTAATGCTGCACTGCTCTTCCATAAGGTTTGTGAGGGCAGAGATGTTAAAGGTTTATCTGCACCCATCTGTGTGGCACCCAAGATTTCTCTGTCAAAACTGCATAGTGACCTTTTGATGAGATAGGGACCTGCAGCCTGTGCTGCCTTCAGGCAGAGCGAGGGGTGTTCTTCCCTTCCCTGGCTCACAGTCACGAGGCGTGGGACTACTAAGAAAGGTCTTCGTTATGTGATCTCACTCATCAGAGCCTAGAGGATTATTTAACAGTGCCTGGGCCTGTGTTAATAATTCTTGAAAGAATACAGGTTTTGCCCTGTGACGAATGGAGTGCTAGGCTTCCCTGCGCTCAGCAGAAAAGCTTTGTCAGGGTAGTAGTACTGCTGCAGGGCGTTCAGAGCAAGGCCAGTCCGTTAGTCTGTGTTTGGAGTGGTTTGAGTGTCTCAGAGCTTATTCAAGCTTTTGAGTAGTTTATTTCTGATTGTGAAAGAAACAGAAGAAAAATTTGAACAACGTGGCTTCTCTTTCTTCCTCTAGTATAAAATAGAGAAAATGGTATTGCTGATCCAAAAATTAAATCTCTCTGTTTGGCACAATGACCCCCTGGGACGTAACAGTTTCTTGGGAGAGATCGAAATAGACCTGGCCAGCTGGGACTGGGGCAACAGGAAACTCAACTGGTACCCGCTGAAGCCCCGAGTAAGTAACTGCCTCTCAGCCGCAGTCCCACTTCCCAGCCCAGCCGCGAAGCCTTTCGGCATGGCAGATGTCCTTCCTGACTCCTTTGAGGTCTTTGGGTGGTGTGGTGGAGCAGAACAGCTTGAACTGCGCTTAGGGACACGCAGTAGGACACCCACAAGCCCTGGACACGTGAGCGCAGTGTTCAGTGCTCTGAGCACAGCCCTTCTCCGGTCTCATTTGGTGACTGATCGGTAGGGACACTTTCATAAATGTGATCTGACATTAATCAACAGAAACTCTGGCATGGCTTTGCTTCTCTCACCACTGACTTAAAGACCATCCCTTAAAAACAGACAGCAGCACGCTAGGTGATGCAGTTGAACGTGCCTTGAGAGGTAAACATTCACGTGCCACTTTTTGTAAGGCCTGTACAGCTTCCGGCATGCTTCTGGGTTCAGAGGTCTGATTCGAGATCTCTTTTCGGAAAATAAAGGACATATGTCTTTCAGAACTAAGATGTGTAATTATGTCCAGCTGGGCATGTCTGGAAGGGTAGCCTTGCTCTGAATCCCTCAGGCTTTCAGTTCTGAGGGACTGAGTTTGAGAACAAAGCCACAAAGCAAGGAGATGCCCTGAAAATGGGCTGCCCCAGCCGTGCAAAATCAGAGCTTGTCCGTGTGTGCCCCTTCACTGAACTCAAAAGCTGTTTGCTTTGCTATGTTTACACAATTCCTTGTTTGGTCAATCACAACTCTTTCTGTTTCAGAGCCTTTCTGCTGTTAATGGTGTGGATCATCGTGGAGTGATGAATTTATCTATTAAGTACGTCCCTCCAGGAAGCCTAGGTAAAATGGGTTTCATGCATTAAGTATTCCCCATATGTGGGCATGCAACTTGCAATGCTCCATCTGTTTAAGGGCTGGTAAAAGAGTAATCTCATTAGAGCAAGATCTTAGAGATCAGCACAAAGGCACAACTAGCAGTGCTTGATACCACTATCTGCAGCCTACATCTGATTTTCACATCTGAGTTTGTTGGGAAAGTGTTGGGGAGAGAGGAAGGGCTCAGCAACCTCAAACCCCTCAGCTGTTACGAGCACTGTGGGCACTGTAGAGTGCTGTGATGTGGTAGCAGCACCACAAAGCCCCTCTCGCTGTGGGGCAGCCACAAGGTTGGGCTTGCCCAGCAGTTCCTTCTCCTTTCCTGTCTCAGAGCAGCACCAGCACATTGTGTCAGGAGTCCTCTGCAGCTGCAGGTGTGGCGGGGCTCCTACTAGTGCTGTGGTACCCAGGCAGAGGGGTGCAGAGCTCCTGAGGAGTGAGGATGCGGAGAAGTCATGCTGCTGCTCCCTCAGGTCCCTGGAGAGGAAGCCTGTAATTTTGCTGGCTATTCTAAGGACTGGCGTGACAGTTTTTCTCTTCACCTAAATGGCAGGTCCCAAGAATCCTCCCTCTGGCGAAGTTCACATTTGGGTCAAAGATGTCAAGGACCTGCTGCAGTTGCGTCCTTCTGGAGTTGACTCCTTTGTGAAATGGTAAGTGCTTGAGTATGGTCTTGGCTTTGATCTTGGGTCCGTGCCTCCACAAAGCAGTAAGTTTTCCTCTCTTTTCTCAGGCTCCCCTAGCTGTCCCTCCATACTGTAAAGCCTTCGTCTTGCTTTGGGCTCTGTAGGAGAGAATCGCCTGTGTTACTCACTTGTGGCCAAATTAGGAAAATCTTTGCTGTGATAAAGCTCTTGGTCAATCACTGTCTCTAACTCACTCAGTGATTTGCCTCAATAACACCTGAGCGAAAGGAAGACGCGGGCCCTGCACCTCGGCCCGGCATGTTCACATGAAGTTGTGAATTTTGCCTTGGTACAGGCTTGCGTGCAGAATTTGGGAATTTGTTAGGGACTCACCAGAACTGACACACAGACACTTGGATCTTGCTTTGATCTTCTCCAGAATGTAGTACGTCCGTGTTTTCTGCAAGGTCCGTTTTCCTGTTATGTGGGAAAAGGTGCTGCAAATATTTCACAAAATTAAAAATCTTTTAAGGGAATTTTAAGGTTTTTTCAGTGCTTCAAAGCATACTTGCCGTGGTTTTTTGTATATTTTAAATCTTTATAGAGTTCTGCAGAAAGGTTTGCTGCTCAAGAAGCCTAGCTAGAGCCTATTTTGAAATGCCCTCTTAGACATCTAAGTGATGAAAATAGAAATATGTGGAAGTAATGTCCATTTTCTAATGTAAAATGTCAGTTTGCAAAAAAAAAATGCCAAAAGCAGGGAATTTTGAGCAAGTACTCTCCTTTCTGAAAATATTTACTTTAAAAATGGAGTTTCTTGGCAAAAAGAAGTTTCTTCTGGGAATTGGGAACATTTCCCCTTAAATCTACAGACATTTCTTATGTTGAGGCCCAGTTCCTCCTTTCTTCAAAACTAAGGCTTGTTTAGATAACTTTGTAGGAACAATTCCAATCTCAGGTGCTGTTCTATACTACGTGCTGTATTTTTTTCTCCTCTCAAAGCTATGTGCTTCCAGACACCAGTAAGAAGAGTTACCAAAAGACCCGAGTTGTAAAAAGAGACACAAACCCTGTTTTCAATCACACTATTGTATACGACGGCTTTCATACAGAGGATCTAAAGGATGCTTGTGTTGAACTCACTGTGTGGGATCATGAAAAACTGACCAACCATTTCCTTGGAGGAATCAGGCTGGGCCTTGGGACAGGCAAGTGATTTCCTTTACCTTAAATGAATACTGTTACCATATTGCTGAGCTGCAACATAGAACAGGAAGTTGCAGAACATTTTCCTGTTTGGAGAAACCAGGGACGGGGAGTCTCGGTAACTGGTGAGAGTCCCGGTACTTGCACTGTGTCTGGATGGAGGGGGCCCTGGCACCATGGTAGCAGCCCTCTATTCCCACATTTTCTGCCAACATCGACTCTGAGACATCAACATCATCCTGCTGTTACAGGAAAACAGGCTGCGTTACAAATCAACATTATATTGCTGCTCCTCCCAGGGAAAAGTGCGCAGGAATGAAGACAACTTGAATGCCATGTGGGACAGCACCACCTGGTGACTCTGTCCACGTCACCTCCTCCCTTGAAATGCTCTAGTAGCACAAATATCTAATATTTAAAAAAATGAGTGCGTTACACCAGTTGATCTCATAGGTAATCAGTACTGAGAGTACATCAGCTGGAATTGAATCACAGATTGGAAGAATGGAGTTGTCTGGGTGTAGTCTAAGGTGTATGTCTAAGTTGGGGGTTTGTTTGCTTTATATTCAGACGACGTAATGCTGGAAGAACTCAGCAGAGGTGCCATTTGCTCCACTGGGAGACAGCCACTGTCTCTGGGAGGTGATGGCGTGAGGTTCCAGTTCAGAGAAGGACTTAGACCTGTGCTTAGCTGGGAGTGTTTTACTTCAGTGGGGTTACTCATCCTTGAAGTTAGGAAAATTCCAATATTTTTAAGCCATAGTCATAAAGAGCGGATGGGACCATTTCCCATTGTCCAGCTGTCCATCATGGAGGTTTGTCCCTCTCTAAACGTCCTATCCTAGCTTTCAGTGTGCCCCATGCCCAGGCTTTAACACATAGCATATTCATCTTTCTATTTTTGTAAGTGGGATATCTAAGGTTTTCTAAACTGCTTGTTAAACAAGAGGGCTCTCTGAGACGTGAAAGACAAACAGAGGATTTCAGAATGTTGCAATAAAGGATAACTGTTCCTTGAGGGTGTCAGGAAAAGGCTCGTAATAGCTGGAAGGTCTGCCTTGCAGATGCACCTGTCTTTATTGGATTTGCTTGCGTGTGCTCTGTTTTCAAGCTCTAACATGCCACCAGGAGGGTTGAGAACTATTCAGTGGGAAGTGGCAACAAGAATAAGCTCATAAGCAAGATGTAAAAATACCAACCCCAAGATTAGCTGTGATCCAAATTTAGACTATTATCTCATTGACAAGTAGTTGGCACATCAAAACTTGGTTGAATAATCAACTTGGAATTAATGTACACACTTTTCTGCTGTCATATGTTTGAGTCCTATACAAATGAAGTGTAGAGCAAGACAGTTTTGACAAATACCTCACCCCGTCCACAAGAAAATCTTTTAAGGGGAAACCCAAGCCTTTTAAACCTTCTTTACCATTCCAAAAGATGCCGAAAAGGCTTAAGCCCGATGTTATTTTCCTTGGCAGGTTATGTTTAGGATTCTTGCATTTTGTGGCTTTTACATTGACTTCGTTCTGAACTCTGGTGTAAAGTGGAGGTCATTAGCAGAAGAACAGGAGGTGCTTAGGGTGCAACTTGCTGAGAGGTAGTCAGCACCTTTTATGTTGAGATACCACCTGCAACAGTTACATCCCATTGAGTATTTTTACATGGAGTAGAAACTCTTGGTATAGCTCCCAACGTCGTTTTCTTGTTCTTTACAGGTTTGAGCTATGGCATCTCTGTGGACTGGATGGACTCCACGCAAGAGGAGGTGGCCTTTTGGCAGGAGATGATGTCGGCTGCCAATGAGTGGATTGAGGGATTGCTGCCACTGCGCTCACTGGCAGGGAGGAAAAAACTGAAATAACCTACCATTCGCGCCACAGAAAGGCTGAATGCGCTTGTTAGAATTAGGAAAATTCCTGCACCGAGGTCATAGAGACCATCCACGGGGCTGGCAAGTGTCGGCTTAATAAGGGAATCGTTGGCCAGCACTTTGGAGCTGTTCAATGTTAAGTACTAATTAATTCCCTGACAGAGGACATGGACGATGCCAAACTGATGCTATACTTGATTTTGACCAAGAAGAAACTTCATTTGCCTTTTTATTTAATAATTTGTGTTCAGTATCTTTGAATTCCATTAAGCCCTGGGAACATTGGCAGAAGGAAAAGGAGACAGAGATAATTTTATTTTTTTACTGTTTCTTGTGCCGTTGTTTTTTCTCTGTGCAGAGATGTAGTTGTACTAAAGCAGCAGCATGGTATTATTCGTGTTCCCCTGCAAGTGGTACACTTTGTGCTTGATGCAGAACTGCTCCCAGTCACCAGCTGCACAGTCTGAGAATGGGAGCTTTGCATTTGTCACTGGTGGTAACACATCTCTAACGTGAGGAAAATTGAGATCCAGGGTGAATCTAAAGAAAGAGAGGACTATTTGAAGCAGAAAATGAACCAGCCTGAGGAGGATAACAGTGAGGAATTCAATATATTAATTTCTTGCTGCTTTAATGTGAAAGAGAAAAGCGATGGTCCTGCAGCTAGTGGGATTTTCCAACCAGGGGCTGTTTTCCTACCTTTCCCACAGGCTTCCTCAGTGACCTCAGGCGCATTTCTCTATGAAAGGACAGTTTCAGTGCAATATAAACTAAAGTGCTTGGCCAAATGTAAAATACGATTACGTTGCTAATGGGCCCAGTCGCACCTTTGAAATGCCTCGTGTGCAAAACATTTCAATATGAAATAACGATGTAGGAAATAGTCTCATTTTCGCCTGGCACGATGGGTCGGGAAAGGTCGATCAAAACCACATGGGAACGCAGGAGATGTTAGGAGCCGGTGGAAGAGGTAAGTAGGGAGTGAGGGAACGCGAGGGGTGGCTGCAGAGCTGCAGTTGTCCGGGGTGGTCTCGTGCCCCTGCGTACCCTGCTGCCCCTCTGGTCTTCCTTTCGCCTGATGTCTGTCAGCGAGTTGTCCGTGGCCGGGGTTTCTTTTTTTTTGCCAGTAGCTCGCAAGAACTTTGCGTCTGGCACTTTGACCGTGGCAGAGTGGCATTGTGAATGCGTTTTGAAATGCAGCTTTGTAATTTCTATTTTGGATGTACATATTGTGATTAAATAGAACGTTTTCCTTTAGTCATCCGCTGGTCTCCTCGTACCTATTTTTGGCGTGGTCTGAGTTATGAAAAAGCAAGCAAAAGAGGTGTTAAATTTTGTCCTGTCAAAATGAACCGTTTTTGCCCAAGGGCAAGTGAAATGTCATGGAGAAATATTTTTTGTAGCTATCCTACCCTAGATTTTGCCTCTCTGAATATTTTTATATTCTTCTTTAAGGTATTGATTTTCTTGAACTCCAGCTCAGTGTAAATTTCCAGCTTAGCAAAGATGGTTGTAAATAAATGAATAGAAAAATGCACACCTAAAATAACAAGACTTTTTCATGAAATAAAGACATTTGGGGGATAATCAGCAGCTTTCACAGGAAAAAAGAAAAGAAGATGGTTTTGCAATTGGAAAAAGATAATACTTGGAAGTGTACCAGTGATAGTACTGAAAGCACTAAGAGAGAGTCCGTAGAGCAGCAGAATTAAATAACGAGTATCTAATGAAGGGCCTGATATATATACATAGCATGTCAGCCCAAAGATATTTCGTACAGGCTCCAGCCTGGCATGTTTTGTTCACCAAGATTTGGTCATTTATTACCTTTGTGGGATAAAATAACAATATTGGGCCTAAGACGAGAGTTTTTAAATTATCATCTTTACCTGTTTAGGCGCCGAGCGTGTGAATATTTATGCGTACATGTAACTTACCTACTACGAGGAGCCCTGCTCATCGGAGCCATGGCTTGTTGCAGTGAAGGTACCCGCAGGACTGCTGCTCTCACCCCTAGGGCAACCTTCTCTCCATGGCAAAAATGGAGTCATCCTGCCGCCGCCTCCTCGTCCTCCTCCTCACACGCAGTATTAGCACACGTGGTTGTGACGATGTTGCCAAAACCGCTGTTTGCGTCAACGGAGCTGGAAACGTTTGTGTTGGTGTTTCGGAAAATTAACATCTTTTTCGTTGGTGGTGCCACTAAGGGGAGAAAAAGAGTGTCAGTGGGCCAGTTGCATCCCAGCGCGGTTGCTTCTGTGAACTTGGCTCAGGACTTTGTGAACAGACTATTTTTGCATTCAGATTCCATTGAGGATTTTTGTTAACCTTTTGGTGGCTTGTTTATTTTAAACTAAGCCCTGATTAACTTAAGAAGCTTTCTTTGGCATTTAATAGTCTATCAGAGTAAAAGATTACACGGCCAAACCACACGCACATTTGTAACACAGCTGTATCTGAGGTAATAAAATTTTCTATGCCGTATCTGTCTCACCGCGCAGAAAGCGCTCTAGCAGGGAAACATTTAAGGCACTTTTATTGTCAGTCTCATATGGAGGAGTGAGCGGAGCAGCTTGTGAGTATAAGGTTAACGGCCTGTTTGTATGGGGCTTACGATGCTGACGTGTTGTCTGTGAATGCCACACGTAACAGACTCGGGCCCGTGGGCAGGTGCTGATGGTAACGTGAGTTGGGTAGTAACTGGTGAAAAAAAAGAAAAAACAAATGGAAGTTTTCTGACTGTGTTTACTGGTTCATTGTAGAACGGGTTAAGCAAAGTTCCATAGGAAGGTAAGGCTTCATAAGGCTTTGTGCATATAACAAATGTGCTTTATGTCTCTCTTTTGCCTGAATACAAGCGTGCAGGTACCAGTGATGCAGTGCGAGCTGACTGTGGTCACTGAGCTCTTCTTGCTGGATGCAGAAATTACTGAGCAGGTTTATGAAGTGTGAGGTTACAGGCTGGGACCCTTAGGCACTATCTGCTTAATATAAAATACAAACCTCAGTATCTACAGTACAGCTGGGCAACTGCTTCTGTGAATGTTCTGCATTTGAGAGTGAATGTGCTTCCTGTGCGTTTATGCCTTATTTATACAACTTTTTCTCAGAAAGCTTACAAGCAAAATAAAAAAAAAGGAAAGAAAGCAAGAGTCTAGGAAGTATTTCTGCCCCATCAGGCAAATAATATAATCTGTGGCCTATGTCCATTCAAAACTGTTCCTGTTACCGGTATCAGAAACTATTGAAAATAGTTGAGAAGCTAACTGAAGAAGAGAAAGAAAGAATTTTTGGATCTTGAACAACATCCAGCGAATGAGTGTCTCAGAGGAGATGGAAAAGAAGTGGTTGAATTAATTATCTATTACTAAATATTTACTCAGCTTTATCCTTCACCAAGACAGAAAAAAAATAAATTGAAGTACTGTGGAGATTCAGGGAGAAAATTATGCTGGCTAAATAAACCCGTGTAATAATGCGATCTATTGAAATAAGAAATGCTGTATTTTTGCAGGCTCGTTAAGTCAAAAAATGTATCGAATAGACTGGCGTATAAAAAACTGAATAAATAAACACACTTCAGTTCCGAATAACTAAGAGTGAGCATGTTCAGCACCAGGTTTGGTTGGTTGTTTTAGTTGGCTGTTCCGTACTTACATCTTTCACAGCTTAATCCTTTTTCTTTCCCACCTGCCTACTTTCCACCCCTCAGGTGTCCTGGTTGCCTGCTGTTGCTGTTAAACCGGATGCCCGGGAGGAGATGTCCCTCTGAGCGCTGTCGCAACGGTTGTTGGAAGACATTGGGAAGCTTGCTGTAAAGCACCGTGCAAAAACATGGTTGCAGAGACGCTGCGAGGTACATGTTACTGGCGCTGTGCTGCTCTCGGCAGCATCACCACTGCGCAAGATCCCGCCGACCTGCGGAAGACTCTTGAAACAGCAATCCCTTCCCATGGGGTCGGCCAGGAGCAGCCACTTTTTCCCAGGAGCTGCATGTTTTGGGAGGCTCCTTGTACTGGTGGCTGTGCCAGGAGGAGCAGCTCTCCCGGTGGGGGTCGGGGTGAAGTTCGTGGGGCCACAGGAGGCCTCTGAGCATGGTTTGGTACTGCAGTACCAGCTCCTGGCCTGTCATGAGCAGTAGATGGCCGATTTGTAGCCATGAGGTTTGGGCAAGAACTCCGAGGTGGCCGTTCCCACTTTTGGGGCGTTTGCCACCTTCTCCCACCTTTCTGAATGCTTGGGTTGTTTGGAGGGTGCTGGGTCACCTCGCAGCAGCACTAAAACAGCATCAGCCTCGAGACGCATGGAGAAATCACTGTTAATGGCTTGTATGAGATCTCTTTCATCCAAGAGAGGGATGGGCATGGTGGAGAGCTGGAAATGTCTCCTCCAGGGGTTCAGCAGCCCTAGACCAAGCTCCTTTTAGTTTTACATTAATTTCCCATTCACTCAGCTGATAGTAAATCATAGAATCATAGAATGGTAGGGGTTGGAAGGGACCTCTAGAGATCACCTAGTCCAACCCCCCTGCTAAAGCAGGTTAGCCTAGAGCAGGTTGCACAGGAATGCATCCAGGCGGGTTTTGAATATCTCCAGAGAAGGAGACTCCACAACCTCTCTGGGCAGCCTGTTCCAGGGCTCTGTCACCCTCACAGTAAAGAAGTTCCTCCTCATGTTCAGGTGGAACTGCCTG
>VZSC01013270.1:35930-55637 GCA_013398225.1 Steatornis caripensis | reverse complement strand
GCGCTGAGGCGGGCGCTGAGGCGGCGGCGGCGGCGGCAGCATGGAGGCCATCTGGCTCTACCAATTCCGCCTCATCGTCATCGGCGACTCCACCGTGGGCAAGTCCTGCCTCATCCGCCGCTTCACCGAGGGGCGCTTCGCCCAGATCTCCGACCCCACGGTGGGCGTGGATTTCTTCTCCAGGCTGGTGGAGATCGAGCCGGGCAAGAGGATCAAGCTGCAGATCTGGGACACGGCCGGGCAGGAGCGGTTCCGGTGAGACCGGCGGCGGGGGCGGGCGGCCCGGGAGCTACGGGGCCGGGCCCCGGCTCGTGCGAGGCGTTTGGCGGCTGAGACAAAGAGCGGTCAAACGGCGCCTTTTGCTTGCCCTCCGCCCCCTCTCCCCCCTCCTTTGTTTTATTTTTTGGCAGCGCTGCCCCCAAAGCGCGCCTCGTGCGCCGGAGGGTTGCGCGTGCCCCCAGAGGGCCGCGTGGAGGGCGGAGGTGTGAAGGAGCGACCGCGCTGCCGCCGCGGGGGCGGACGGAGCCCGAAGGCAGCGCTGGGGCTCGGGGATGTTTACCAGCCCTGAGCGACATCAGAGGACGCAGCTCGGCGGGGAAAGCGCCTGCTCCCCGTGGGTGCAAAGCGGCTGTGGCCGGGGTGTTTCACCGCCGAACTCGCGTTTAGGCTCGCTGAATGCGGTGGCATGTGCGGTTTGGTTCTCTGCAGTGGCGGCAGAGATCAGCGGTCTGTAGGACAGAGGAAGGCCGGGGCAAACCCTTGGCTGTGGCTGCGCGGGGGTGGCGGGTGCTTTGCACGGGCACAAACAAATAATTTGAGAGGTTAAGCGATAGTAACGCTGGCTCGATGAGGAAAAATCAAGGCGGTACATGGGACGGTGCCAAGAGTTTCCCACAGAGCTGCATGGTAAAAACCGCAGTCGTGGTTGGAGCGGGCTCGGCCCAGCTGAACAGGGGCTGGTGTTGTCACGGGACGCGTGCCTCCTAATGGGGCGCGAGCGTGCCCGCAGCTGCCTGCCTCCTGTTTGCTTGTGTTTTTTGTGCATCTTTTACCCTCGTCCGCTCATCCATCCTGCTCCCTCCGCGAGCACTTTCCCTGCTCCACATCTCTGCGCAGCTTCACATAGCTTCTGCTTCTCTGCTGTAATGACTCGCCCGAGGAACGTCTTGGCTTCATTCAGTAGATGAAACCTCCCCTGCTCCCACCCCTCTCACCGCCTTCCTTCGCATCTGTGGCGCTGGCGCCCGGCCCAGGATGTGCAGTAGTTGGTCCTTACCCGCTGACGGGTTTTTCTTCTGCTACCTTGCAGCCTTTTGGGGCGAGGAGCTGGTGCTTTATTCCGCTGCGAGAGGAGGTGCTTTAGCTTGCGGTTGCATCAGCTTCCAGCTTTGGATCTTGGGCTGAGGTCTGTAGAAGACACGCCTGGGTGCCGTCCCCTGCTTCTGCCCCTGCTGTGAAGCGCGAAAGCTGTTGGATGGCTTCGATTCCCTTTCTTTTGCACATTAGGAAGTTTGGGGCCCTGGACGCTGCTTACCCTTAGTGCTGGGGATTGACCCGGCCTGGCGCTGGGGTTGTAAGCATGATGAGCAGGCGACCTTCAGCGCAAGGGCAGGCTGCGCTGCTGCGATGGCCAGCAGCATTCAAAGGCAGGGAGAGTGTAAGGGGCAGGAACAGCAAGCGTATAAAAAGCCCCCACATCATGCAACTTTGAAATGCCCTTGCCAAAGCGCGGACTTAAATTCCCGATGTGGAGAGCTAGGGGGAAGTGAGCAAGCCTGGGTGCCTTTATGGTGCACTCTGAAGTATGAAAAAAAATCAGGCAAAAAGTCTGTTTTGCGTGTATTCCCTTTCAGATCTCCACTAGCCCTGTAGCAAATCGTGCCCCATAAAGACAGCAGCTCCTGGGCTCCTGCAAGCTCTTTTTATTGGCAAAAGGCAAGATGTAGCTGTTACTGGAATAAGCTGAAGCCTCTCGGACTTGTGGGCACAGGCAAGCGGCACGGTGGTACAGGTGCTCTCCAGAACACTTAAACATTTTTGTCATAGCACAGGGAATTTCTTAGGAAGCAAATTGGTGAGAACGAGCTCCAATTTTTCACGGAGTTCTCTGATTTGAGCATTTCCAATCTGCTTTCCGTAGCTTTAACAGCTGCCCCACAAGGAAGAAACCACTGTAGTTATCTTGCAGGCACCTCGTTGGCATTCTCTGGTCTGCAGCTGCCCTGCGTTTCTGCTCTTCCCGACACCCCCCCATTGCAAGCTCTTTCACTCACTGTAAATTAGAAGCAATTTCCGTGCAGTCAAGGCTTAAATTACAGTTAAGCAACGTGCCATTCTGTTTTGCCAGCTCAAGCCCCAAAACACGCTGCCTGGGACAGCGTTGAGGCTGTTTTGGATCTGTAGAAGAGCGGGGTCCAATTCTTCCTGGATCCAGCAGGTTTTGCCCATCTCTGGTTGCTCAAATGCTGTGGATTCCTTGTCTGAAATACGCTGCTGTGCAATGCTAACAAAAGCAAAAGCGTGTGCAGCCCTCGCTCCCTGGAACTGGGTACTACCACCTACAGAAGAGCAGGTTCCTTCCAGCCGGCAGCTCTCCCTCGGCTCAGAGGGAAAGGCTCGAACAAGCAGCTGTGGACCCCGGGCACAGAGCAGGGGAGAGTTCCCAAACAAGAAGCAATACCTTTGTGTTAAAACCTGGCCAATATCAGTGCAAATACCCGTACTGCTCTGCGTGAGCATGGCGGGAGGAGGGAAGGTAGGCATCTTGGAAGGGAACTGGGGAGTGGGGACAGCATGAAGGCAATATAGTTTGCTTCCTGCGGGTCGGTAAGGAAAATGGTCGGTGGAAAAGGCTTTAAGAAAAGACGCTGAGACCTTCACCTGGTTTTACCTCAAAGCAGCGTTCAGCTCAGATCCTGTCATGTCTTTCCCAGGTACCTGAGGCAGTGTTGGTGTTGGCAGGAGGAGCCAGGGCTGATGCACCGAACGCAAGGGACAAGCAGAAATGCCTGTGACAGCGTGGGGGTGAATCCAAAGCGCCGGTATCTGTTTGCAGCTGGCTGGGTAGCAAAAGGCAGATCTAATTCCCTCAGTGCCAAATGTGCAGAGCTACTCTTGTCCCTCAGCCAGATAATTGGGAGAGGAGAAATTATCCAAACGCAGCCAGCTATCTGTTTTTCCCCTCTTCTGGCTTGCTTCAGTTTTGGCTGTGCATTTTCGCCCATCTCTGCATGTCCGTTGATAAAGCAATCCTTGAAAACTCCAGTTCATCCTTCCTTGGGGCAGTTGCGCTAGATGATACGCACGCTACAGGACCAAATAACCACTAGCAACAGTCTTGCATGTCCGAAAAAATGACTTGTCCCAAGGTAAAAATGCAGCAGTGCTTCCATTTTCCGGGCAAGGAAAGTTCAGGCCTGAGCGTGAATTCCTCCAGGGACCGAAATCGATCATTGCTTCTGGATTTAGACCGAATCCATGACTTTGCAGAAACACCGCAGTCTTACAGCTGCGTGGTTTTTCCACGTGTGGTAGTCGCTGAATTGTGGCTCCGCTCAGCCTCATGGTCGCAGCTCTGCTCCGTCGCCCTGCGTTAGCTGATTTGACGCACTGCTCCTGGCTGCGCTGGGGTCTGCTCTTGCTCGGAAGAGTTGTGGGAGATGCGCTCCATTTCTCAGCCCGCAGTTCGGAGGTCTTTTTTAGTTACTGTTTAACGTTGTCAGTACTTGGCAGGAGCAAGACCAACTGTAACGCAGATTCCCCTAGGAAGGTGGTGTATCATTTTCCTGTCACTGGGGCGGTCAGACGGGCTGCTCCTCTTAGTGCGTTAGCTGTAACGGTGCGTGCCGTCATTTTGACCAGCGGCATAGCGGGAGAAGGTGTAGGGATTGGTGGCTGTCCCTGTGCCAAGGCCGTGGGGTGTAGGGAGGGCAGCTACAACCCCACGGTCTGCCTTCCAAATCTGTAGCCTCCTTCTTTCACGTGTCTATCAGAGAGTGGGTGTTTGGTTTCAGATAAACCCTTTAATTTGTTACAGTGGTTCTCAACCAATGGGTTAGACAAGGTGTTCAGAGAACTTACATGGCGGGGGACGGGACGCTTTAGACTAACAGCAAAGGGTGTGCCGCAATCCATGGTAGAAAATAGAGACCAGAACTGGTGGTGGGGATTTTGAACAGAGCTGTAATAAATCAGTGGGGCAATTACCCAAGGATGAAGTCTTTAAGCCAAGGTCAGTTGTCTTTTTGAGTGACAAGCTCTGCAGAGCACAAGCTAAAAGTGATAAGATGTTGCCTGAATGGCTGCCTCTGCCCTGTATTCTGCAGGGTAGGCAGGGTGGTGGTAATGCTGCTTTCTTAAACAAAGATGTATGGTCAAAAGGGCTACGTTTGGCTTAAGAAGAAACAAAATCAGAACAAACAAACCCCCACGTGAAACTCTCTCTGCCCTTCTTCCCAAACAGCTGTAACTTACAATTTTGTTGTGGCTGATTCGTTTCCAGGTCCATCACCAGAGCCTACTACAGGAACTCAGTTGGCGGACTCCTCCTCTTTGACATTACAAACCGCAGGTCCTTCCAGAACGTCCACGAGTGGCTAGAGGAGACCAAGGTGCACGTCCAGCCATACCAGATCGTCTTTGTTTTGGTAGGTCACAAGTGTGACCTTGACACGCAGCGGCAAGTCACCAGGCACGAAGCTGAGAAACTGGCTGCTGCTTATGGTATGAAGTACATTGAGACCTCAGCTCGGGATGCCATTAACGTGGAGAAGGCCTTCACTGATCTGACTCGAGATATATACGAGCTTGTTAAAAGGGGGGAAATTTCAATCCAGGAGGGGTGGGAAGGGGTAAAGAGTGGGTTTGTCCCAAATGTAGTGCACTCTTCAGAAGAAGTGGTGAAATCAGATAGGCGATGCTTGTGCTGAGCTTTTCTAGGGAGGCAAGTGGTGATGAACTCTACTAACCAAACGTACTTTACTAAGCGAACTCAGTGTGACAGAAGGGAGAGCAACACTCCCGTTGTGAACAGCCTCCCACGTTGTTTTGGACACCAGAACAGACCCTGGAAAGAAATGTTCTGTTCCAAATAACCTTTCAGAACCGGAGGCTACAAGCCTAACACAGAGTGAGTGAGGGTGCATGTAGGTGTTGTAAGGAGACAGGAAGCAGAAATGAGGGGCTGCACGAGATGGGAGAGAGTAGAGAGAGAGCTGAATGGGCTGGCACACGCCAGGGTACCGTACACGTCCTCTTTTAAGTAAATCCATAGCTCTGTGCTGGGTATTGAAGCCACAGTATGGATACCTCAGTAGTATGACAGATGGGCAGAGAGAAGGCAAGAGGACGTCTTCGTTTGTGTCAGCTGTTTATTACCAGGAAGGTGTAAAGGCAGCACAGATACCGTTTCCGGATAAGGCCAGCTCCACAGGAAAAGTTTACTGACTTGGTGTGCACACTTCTGGATTTTCTTTCTTACGTTCTTGAACCTAGTTCGATAGCAAAGAATATTCTGTGGGGTTTGAAGAGGAAAACTGTAGTTATTTGATCGGTACTTAAAATTTAAATTATTCCCCCCCGCCCCCGAGTAGTGCTTCTCTTGCTGTCCTGAACTGGGATTCTAAGTGGCAACTCCTGCTCCAGTAGTAATTATTCAATGCATTTTTATGCATTTACTGCCGAGGTGAGTACCTTGAAAGTACCCTGAGTTCAGGGCTTTCCAATAGAATTAAGTGATCAAGAGCATAAAGAAGAGAACCATGTCCTCGTCTGTTGTATCTTAAGGCTGGGGTGTTGCAGCCAGGTGGGACACACCAACATTTCTGTCTTGCTAACAGCACTGTGCTGACCTTTTGGGTGTCTCACCAGCCATGTCAAAAGGCGTAATGGAAAGGAGGGCGGGGTGGGGGGGAAGCCCCAAAACCCCAACAACATAAAAAAAAAAGACTTGAAAAGCTTAACTCAGGTGCATCAGACATCCTAAAAGGTGAGATTTGCTTTTAAAGAAGTTAAATAGCAGCAGCTTCCATCAATACTTTCTGCTCTTAAAGTGTCATTTTCTTTCTTGGCCTCTGTGGAAGAAGAGAACTAGCACTGGGACGGAGGAGCACACAACAGAAGTGTCTGAGCAGGTGGAAAGGAAAGCCACAGGACAAGCTCAAGAGTAAAATTTGTTTTCCTCCATGCTTTAATTTGGCACAAGAGGCTCTGTCTCAGGTTGGTCCTCATGGGGTGGCAGCCATGTTGCAAAAGCTGTGTGTAGGGGGACATGTTCTGGGAATGCCATTGACCACTCGAGCTTTTCCTTCCACTAAGTTTTAACTTAAGCTTTTGAAGTGGAGCAGGATAACTGTGCTCCTGTAGGGAAGCCCAGCCTACTGAAAGCAAAAACAAACCTACAGCGACTTTCTTTTTTTAAACTCGAGTTTGCAAGCTTTGTACACTGAACCGCTAATGGGCAGGAGGGAGGGATTAGGTAAAAAACACAGGAAGCATCTCGTGTTTGATTTTAGGCCTCTAAGTAGAGAAACAGAAAATACTTGTTACAGCTTTTTAAGCTACCCCAGCTATAAAAGCGTTGGTCTTCTTGATGGCTGTTGAGTTCAGCTTTGAACGTGTTTTCACGGTTTGCAGCACATGGGCAGGTCTGTATGATGGAAAAAACCTGTGGGAAAAAACCAAACCACAACAACAACAACGAAACCCACCCAAACCAACAACCCAAACCTTGAAAATTAATAACGTTTTTATTTCCAGTGTTCTAGGAACCGTTGTGGTTCCTGGGCTCTGTAGGGGAGCAGCCGTGTTGCACCGGCTGGGAGGGCACTGGTAGAGGAAGGGAAGGGTGGCAGTGGTCTGGCGCCTTCCAGGAAGCTCGTTTCTGCTAGGACCCCTGCTCACTCTTGAACAGGCTATAAAGGTATCAAAAACCTTGTTCTAAAGCCCAGTGAATCCCAGGCAGATACAGTGGTGGTTGAGTGGAGTGCCCTGAAGATTTAAGAAAAAAAAAAATTAAAAAAAAAAAAAATCCCTTTACAAAATCTCTTTCTAGGTAAGCAAAGCTGGAGAAGATTGATGCAGAGAGGCCACGGGGGCTTGGCTGCCATGGGCTCTCATGGGCTGCCGCCAGCGGAGAGTGCAAGGTTTGCTCAGACCAGGTTTGTTTGTTAGCCCTATTTTCACAAAGGCAAGGACAAACAAGTACGAAAGGGTCAGTTTCTTTGGCCTTAGAATGGAAAGGCCACCAAGCAACCGCTTTGGTCTTTCAGGGGCCAGCCGTTCATGAGGTGGACTTGGGTTGCCCAGCTCAGCGTAGCAGCTGTCCTCAAGGGCAGAGCCGGAGTGCTACATTAACGGCAGGCAGGAGGTGGAGCAGACAGCATTTTAGCAATAGTAAAAATTCTAAAATTCTGTCCAGGAACATGGCGAGCAGGGGAAAGATCACTCTTCACGAAACAAACAATATTTTATTTAATGGGTTTTGGGCATTTGCTGTTACTGCTCCCAGAGAGAAAGTCCCGAAAGCCTAAGTAAGTTAAGTGCATTCAGGCCTTCAGAGTAAATCTTTGGTTTAAAACTACGCGTGTTGTAATTCTAAAGAGGAACAGTACAGAAGAAAATGTACGCAGTCTTAATTACTTAGAGGTAATAAATGGTTATAATAAATGATAGAGAAATCATTATATACATCTTTTTCTAATTCCTTGCATTTTCTAGACAGCTTATTAAAAATAGGAAATGTAGATTCATCTGTACAAAATTTGGAATGTTTTTTCTAAGATGAAGAACTTATAGGCTATGCTAAGAATTCTTTTCTAACAACTGGTTTTAACGCTTTGACTTCTAGTGCGAGAGAGATTTAGAGAAATCAGAAGGTGATACCTTTCACAGGATAATGGTCAGGAGCTCTTTTACTTTAGGACAAAAAGGAAAAAAAAAGAAAAAAAGAAAAAGCTAGCTTTCTGTGGTCTCTACCACATGTTAAAAACAATCTGCATGTTAGATTGAAATTGCTCAGAACCTCCAGAATAAAAGCATACTATACACTTCCCTCGCTTTCTGTTATGCACTGTAACGAAATGTGAAAATAATGCTGTATTTAGCTGTCTGTATGTGACTGAAAATATGCTTGTATTTAGCAAAACGGTTACTATGTGATAATGTGAAATTCAAAACTTGTAAAGAAACTTTGGTGGGGTTTTTTTTTTTTTTTCCTTTCCCCCTCCCCATTCTTTCTCAGTACGCTATTTACTACCTGTAACCCCCCTACACCGCAGCCCTAGTGGGAAGGCGAACGTGGACTGGCTCAACAATAAACAGGCACTCTTTGCAATGTTATCCGCTATGCATTTTTCTCGGCAGGCCCACTGCTTAGCTCTCCAGACACAGCCAAGTACCTTGCTGAGAAAAAAAAAAAAACAGTGCAACTGTATAAACGGGGGCCATTCTGAAGCAAAACCAGAAAACCCCAAGCCAAACCCCTGCTTCCTGCAGCAGGGGCCAGAAGCAGCCCTGGCCCCTCCGGGAGGCTGTCCAGTCTCAGCAGCAGGCAGGACTAGCGTCGCAGTAGCGAAAACAGCTTCTGCAAAGTGACTTTCAGTTCTTCCTCACAGTAACGAAGACGACAGCACATGACAGAGCAGCACTGGACAAGGATCGCTCAGCAGGGAGCTTGAGTGCTTCTCTGTGCATTTTGGTTTGGGTTTTTTTTTTTACTCGGCATCAAAGAAACAAAAAGCACCCAAACCGAGTTACGATGGCCTGGCCGCAGCCATCTCCCACCCCGCCCCCAACCCAGAGCCCTTGAACCTCCGGAGCAATTCCAGCTCTAATGCTGTCACCCCCGCCCCCCCCGCCCCATACCCAGCGTTAGGTCACTGGCAGTCGCACACAGCACTCATTTTGCTCGTGCAGAAACGCTTAACTCGCTGTTTCATTGTGCACAACAAAGGCAGGCAATCGCTGCCTTCGGACCAGCCAGAGGGAGGGGGGAGCCACTGCAGCCTGTTGGGATCTCGTTACTCCAAACTGAAGAGAAAATGGCAGAAGAGAGCGGGACATGTTTGCAGCTGCCTTTCCCGTCGTTGCTGATGCTCTTAAAAAAAGGCAGAGGGGCAGCCCTGACGCCCGAGCAGCCCCACGTGCGGCCTCATGCAGCAGCGGGCAGGGACCCGTTAGTCAAATAATGCGCTACGTGGAAATGTTGCTCTACTACAGCCGAAGACACTGGAACCGACAGCATCGCCTGTCGGGAAAGGCATGGATGAGCCAAGCCCAGGTACTCACGTGTGACTGGCAGCAAGGATTTACCTGTTTTATGCCTGTACATGCAGCTCTCACTCTTTTGCGGCCACAGTGCTGTAAGGTCGGTTGCTGGTATTCACAAATTCAGATGTGCTGACTCACACTCCCCCTTTCACTCAAGCCGGTATGCAGCAGCCACACTTTTCATGTCTGCTGCTTCAACTGAATTTTTTTCACCCCCCTGGCCCCAGTTAAGGGAGGGAAACATTACAAAAGAGCACGCATCAGATGCCTGACTTCCTCCCACAAAGAAAGATGCAGAAAACCACGTGTTTGCCACAACTGTTTAGTTTTACTATTTTAATATCATGAAATAAAAGTACAAAAAATTTACAGGTATATTGATTCTTACATGAAGATTGGACAGTTAACATTTGCATTTGTTTTGCAGCGAAACCTGTATTCTCAGTCACAGAATGCGAGTATTAGCCACTGACATCACCACTGAGCATTTCATTTTAGAAAGAAACCGCAGAGGTAAAAGGCAACGATCTTGCAAGGCTTCCCAAGAGCCAAAAAAATATTCCCACCGCTAACACCAGAAGTCACACCTCCGTAACCCATCCTTGTGCAATACAGGTTTCACCACCTGGGAGGCTGAGAGTGTTAAGACATTTGAACTGGACATCTTGTCTAAGGGATTGTAAATGGGGGTTTCTTGTTTACAGGCTACGAGCGTTTCGGGGTCCTTGTTCGAGGCATTCGCAGAAATAAGCGGTGTGTGCACATGTATGAAAGAGAACGGGGTGAGATCACCTGCAGTCTTGACAGAGCTTGTGCTGTTGACTCCATTTGCCACGCTTCTCTGAAGAAAAGTCACGAACTGTTGTACGTAAAGTGCCGAGAGTTCAGTAACAGGCAGTTAACTAACCAATAATTACTCAGAACGGGTTTGTCCAAAGTGGATGTCCGGGAATGCTTGCAGGTTGATGCTGCCAATTAACTGACTGAAACAAAATCCAAGACTTCACTGTGTTTTTCCTAGAACATTACAGCCGCGCGTCTTCCCAGCGCAAGTCGACTTTAACTTCATCAGCTGTACACAGGAAAAAGTAAACCCCTGCGTTACCTGAACCTGCTAAAGTGTCAGACTCTGCTTCATACAGGCTCCTCACCTTTTCAGACAAGCTTTCAGGTAGAAATTTATTTACGACAGTCTTCACGACAGGTCTGATCAAAATACTGTGTCCTTTGCTGGACCCTGTGGTGCCTTTTCAAATAACTCATTTCATGAAGCATGCACAGAACCAAATTTTGAGTTTACAAATAAATAAAATGGTGCTCACCATTAGTTTTTTATATATTTTACCATTTACTGAAATGCTTAAAGTAACCCAGTCCCTTAAGAATGAGCTTTGGGGGTGTTTAAATAAAAAATATTTGGAAATTGAAACCACATTTAAAATTGGCAAAACTATGCTTTGTTTTTGGAAGGGTCTTGCTTGTTTCTTCTCTTTACATCCCAGTTATAAACTCTAGCCATATCTGAGGGCGTGGAGTTAAGGAAACAGCTCACGCATTCAGAAAAGGAAAAATAAAGAAAGAAAAAAAAAGGGGAAAAGCAAGTTACACAGTTGCACCACACATGCTTGTAACAGTCAATATAGAAAGCATTGAATGAAAGAGCTGACTTGTTGCAAAGCCTTAACACGCAGGCAGACGAGTAACTTAGTAACTGCAGCATTTATACCATTTACTTAAAAAGCCCCAAAAAGATATTACAGCGAAACAAACTTCTAGTTTTACTTACAGCTACTCTTTTCCGATTTCGGTCCCCCAGCCTGTATCAGCCGTATTTGCCTATTTCAGGCATCTATAACTTCCTGCAGCACTAAGATCTCTTAAGTGTACTTGTGCCTTTATTTACTAAATCTAATGCTTCAGTTGACAGTTACCCTCATCATTAAAACAGGTTTTAAGCAGAAAGTACAAAAAAACCCCCACGCCCCTGGAGATGGTTCATGATAGCGCAAAGAAATTTTAAAAAAGTTAAGCAGTGCCTAAGCTAGCACCAAGCTTGCTGCAGCAGGGCTTGTGTTGCTTGGAGAACGTTGCAATGGCAGCTGAATCGGGTATGTTAGCAAGAGCCCGCAGAACAACGTTCAGATGGCTCTAGCGAGGACGGGAGAGTCACTTTGCTTCGAAACGGCCTCCTGGCCATCAACCCACAGCACCGATCCACACTCCGACTCGCTTCCAGTCTAGGTTTGCAACCACCGCAGCGGGTTTCACGGGGAATTGCTCACAAGCACAAGCTTTGCTGCACCTAACACACCAAGCCTCAGCTCGGCGCTGGAAACACAACATCCCATTTCACTCCTAGAAAAGGCTGAGCTCCTAGAGCGGCTACAGAATTTTAAGGGCAGCCAGTCAAAGACAGAAACATGTCAGGACATTGGTAATTACCTGTATGTTAGCTTCCACACACACCTCTGCCCCTACAAATAATAACCAAAAAAAGGATACTGACTTCTGTAGTGGTGAACTGATCTCTAAGAAAATCCAGGTCTTCCTCTAGAAGATCGAGGTTTCTTGTGGCTGTTGACAAATTCTTCTCTAACAGAGCCTGAGCTTCATCAATATCATATTCAAGCATCACATTGGCCTGAAGAAAGAAAGATTGATGAAAGCTTTTACTCTTGCATTGTAAGGAAAAAGCCATAGCAGGCTTATTTCAGGCTTTTGCTTGTAACTTATCACAATAACAAAAGGCTGCCCTAACAGGCCAAGATAACAAGATTCAGGATGAGCAATGCCAGAATCCACTTGAGCCTCCACCACTTCGGTAACTGAGTAATAAATCCCTCTAGTGACTTAAAACAAGTTCTCTTCCTATAACTAAGCAACAAGGGATTTCTCTCCCTGTGGACTGCATTCAGCCTTTCAGGTATCAGCAACCCATCTCCGCCACATTTGAAAAGCGAGAGACTTCACGTTCTTTAGTAGTACTGCTCAAGCATCACACAGCTCTAGAAAACAATTTTTGCTGTGTTCAAGATTAACCTTAGGATCTCTCTGTGCAGAACACCGACACACAGCCTAATGGTGTTGGTTGTTAACAAGAAGTATTACAGGCATTTAAAGATACAACACGTACAAAAGTCCTGTCCTACGCCGTGGTGGTTTTTCATCTGCAAATCTTTATTTCACTAAGAAGCTACCACGCTGAAGAGATAAAAGAGCAGTATCAAGCGAAGATGCACCAATGAAGATTTGTCCCATTCAAGAACTGCGCACTGAGCAGAGCCACGTACTATGAACTAGGCATGATCCCAGGGACTGCTACACGGAGCTGCAAGAGTGAGATAAGCCATTCTTCTTTTAAAATAACTGGAAGACGTAGTTTCCCCAGTAACAGTAACACGCATAGCCCAACATGCAGACTATGCAAGGATAAAGGCAAAAGGCCAAGAACACCTACATATAATAAACTGCTTGTGGCATTTCGTTACAGTTTTTCTGTGTGAACTCTTAATAGGATGAACTTTCTTTGATATTCTGTTACAAAATAAACCTGGGATGCTCCATGAAAGTGAAATGTTAGTGAACTCTGAAGACAGTCTCCTAAAAGCAGCAGGTATCAGACAAATCTTCTCTTTTTAGGATAGAAAAGAAGTGGGAGAGGTTGGGAGTACCTGCCCCATCGGTCTGGATGCTGTGTGCGTCAACAATGTTTCTGTCCTAACCGAGTGGGTTTGTTTGACAGCCAACACAGGGATTTGGGAACATCCGGGATTTAGAAGTCTCAAAATAAACATTAGCAGGTTATCTCCACATATAAGGAAGCCTCTGAATATAAAATATCCCAACGTGGTATTGCTTAAGGACTTCAAAATCTGTGTTTTGAGCTCTGATCCCACCAGTCTTGCGCACAAATTCCTCTCTAAATGCTGGCGGGTACCTTGCAAGTAATGGAAATCCCATCTTTCCCTAGAAAGGTGCATGAAAAGGGGAAGCAAGATCCTAAACACAAATAACATGGAGAAGATGGGAAGCTAGCTGCCAAACTAAGTTATTTTGCTGGGCACGTTCCCATCCCAGGCAATGCTGGATGGTCATTTGAACCACGAAGCGATAGACGTGATAAGGATAACACTCACGAACATGCTTTTTGGAAAGAACAACCCAGCAAAATCACGATTCTCTGAAGTCTTACTGTTCAGGCACCAAATGAAATTGAACATGAAACCTTCACGAACGCGTTGAAGCTGCCTTGTTAGGTTTACCCTGCTGACAGGACACAGCTCCACTATGCACACACGAACAGAATTGTGCCCGCAGCCGCTCGGAGTACAGATGAGACAGCAACGAACGCCGTCTTTTACAAGCCTTTTATAAGTTATTTAAACAGTTTCAGAGAAAGTTCCATTCTACTTACCCCCAACCACAAACAAACTTTATCTGTAGGAGGAACTGAAGCTTTGCAGTAGAGATTATCTGCCAATAAAAATCTGGTTTCCATTGGATTTGTGGAATCCTTAAGACAAATGATAAAACTTAAAATTGCTATTTTCACGGGAAACTTATGTCAAAGACATAAAACTTACAGTAAAGAGCACACTTTTCTGCTTTTTGCCATCGATACAGTATTAACTTTGCTGGACCTCTATGTAATTTTACTTCAACATACAAGTTAGAGCTCCAAGAATAAAGCATTTTAACAAGATATATTTAAAAACAATATAGAAATCCCTATAAAGAACAGAGGTAAGCCAAAGCTTAGCTGCAATCTATACACTGTTAAAAGTGAAGTTTGCATTACAAACATTAGCTTTTTTTGAACTAGCTTTCAAAAAGTACTACATACCTTTAAAAACAATTCTGTTATTTATAAAGGCATATTAAGTGTGCTCTCCAAAACATTTCTTGCAATGTGTTCTGTTAGGGTGGAAAGGTAGTTAGCTTTTCTCATACTCATTAGATATTCAAAATAGTTTACCTTTTTCTTCTGCATGTGTTTTAAAATTTCTAATGTCTGTTTAATTTCAGGAATCTGACTTTTTAGCCTGTGAATTAACAACAGTCATAATTCATTATTTCACAGAGACACAAAGTTTCCTAAACAAGCGATCAGTTCTAGTACACAATCCAACCTCCATTTCAAAACTTGAAACTCCTAACAGCTTTCCAGGCTTACAAATGCAGGCTTGAAAGATACGGCATGTAACGACACCTCAGCTACAGCTTCACCTGCCTCTCATACCGACGCTCGTTGGTTTTCTGAAGCACAGCAACACATACAGCTTTCAAACTGGAACAAACACATATTAACAGTAACAGGTATGTATTTGCTACACTGGCGTATTTTTGCATATTTCTGATCTCTTCGGACGACAGGGAAACCTCAGCAGAAACACAGATAAAAAACACTGTAGGTAAAACAAAAGAAGCGTGTTTCTTCTGAGGTCCACAAACTATTCTAACAGTTTAGAGCTACAAGACTTGGCACTGTTAAAACGAAAGCTCTCTCCAGAGTTCAAGGCATCCCCCATCCTCGACAGCCCTTGCAGCAGCCTAGCAGAGATGCTGGGATCCCCACCGGGCTTCCAGGCCGCCCTCCGCTGCACCCAGCAGGCTCAGGCAGCAGTGACTGCCAAAGGAGGCGTCCGGGTGGAAGTTACGGGGGATATCCATCCATGAAAGAAGTTTAATCTAAATAATATATTGCTTGAAGCTTCGATTTTAGCTTTTAAAAATTTGCTTCTTGCCTAGCTTCGGATCAAGACTGAAGCTACTGAAAAGAGATGACATTACTAAACAAAAAGTTACAGGCTTGATACCATAGTCATTTGACAAAAACGTATTCTTATTTACATGAGGCTGACAAAATTAAGCGACTGTAGCAGTACTCTCTGGCCTTAAAGGCCAAGGACCAATTCAGCAATACTTTAAATTCTTTTGCATGTAATTCTCAGGAAGAGGAAAGAAAAAAAGGTGGGCTTTCCTGAACGTACTGCAAATATTAGCTCTCCTAACATCAACTTTTTACTTCTTGGGATATTTAAAAAAACCCTAGACTTATTTTTTAAAAAATAGAACTGTGCTAAACATTTCCCAATTCTGCAAAAATTATGACTTACCTCCTTTTCTTTTGAGCAAGATTAAGTTCCAAAAATTTATACTTCTGATACTGCTCATCCAACTTCTTAAGAACTACATCTGCTGTCTCATTTCCAGGCTGTTTCATAAAAGAATCTACATCTTCCTTTAAGGGGAGAAAGAAACCCTCAATGTTAGCAGAGTTTTACAGAAATCCTAGATACAGTCATGCTATCATCTTACTGCAGCTGAGTCTAGAGGGGTTCTTATATGTCAACAAAATTCTTTTTTTCTGGAGTGAAGTAAAAAATCATTTTGTTTCCTTTCTTAGTCACCCTTTCACTTCCCCCTCCCCTCTCTTTTTGGTAACTACAGAATGGGTGCAAGGATAATTTCATGACCGTATTTGCTAGTACCTTGTTAGTGGTGCTTTTGGTCCTGGCCGATGTCAAATGACACCTACAGGGATGGATATCCTCAGACCATGGCTAAACTTTGGTTTCCTGTCTGTAAAGCAGGGATAATGCTGCTCTGCGGCTAATCAGATTAACAACTACTTAGGATAAGACTGATGAAGGAAAAGAAGCACAGCCTGATCAAGCGTGTTGCGGCAGAGAAAGGGACGAAGCGGGAAGACTGTGGTATCTGCTCAGGCAGGCTTAATGGTAGTAAATAAACAGCTTGTCTTCAAAAGCTCCTTCTATAGTCAGCAGGAAGCCACGGAAACCTCTAGAGAACAACTCCAGCCAGTCCTACCATCACCTGGAAAAGCAGCCAGAGAAGACAGGCCTGAGCAGGCAAGGCTGCCGACCTCTGCAAGTGCCTCCTTCAGACTCCCAGGAAGCAGGTCATCTGCCTGCAGGCAACATTCTCAGCCTCATGAAAGGTAGGTCGGGCCAGAGATCAGCCACGCAGTTTCTGACCTCGACAACATTTACCTACGTGTAATTCAAGAAGACCACACTTGTCCGCTGCAGTAATTCTGTCCTTATTTGCCTATATAGCTGTGGAAAATCAGATGGAAGCCTACCACAGGCCTCTTCAGCTTCTCATTTTTAACTAGGTGTTTCCATTCCAGTAGTTTCAGATCAGAGAAAGACTGTAATACACTGCTAAAGTGGTATCAGACATATAGCCGGTTCCCCTCATTATGACTCCTAAGCTCTCTTGGCTGAAGAAACTTACTATGAAATTACTGCTAAGAAGTCACCTACCTTCCTTATCATTAAGGAAATCTGCAGTAGAAATATGAACTCCACAACAGACTTCAGGAGGCAGCACGACCTAGGTGGTACGACAGCACTCAGGAGACAGCATTTCAGACTAACTGCCCACAGAACGCCTTAAGCTACCTCACCGAGAAGCATTCCTGCCTCCTGACCCTGTAGAGAAGCTTTAACCCAAAAAACCCCAAAGGATTAGATTCTGGCAAGTGTTGTACAAGTGAGGCCCGAGGACGTTCTGAACTGAAACTCCCTCTTGTGGAAGCTATTCTGCTCATGTAAATCACCCAGGACAGAAAGAAAAAGCAGGTGGGCAACAACTCAGCAGACACACGGCCTGGCACCCCACCTCTGCCTCGGCTAACGTCTGTTTGTACAGACAGACAAGACAGAATCCAAGTCCTCCTGAAATGAAGATGCTGAGAAGTGAATCCAGGCCCCTGTACGCTGGTTATCTTCTCTCACTACAGAACGCCCCAGTCCAAGGCGAGCTCATATTTACCACCTGGGTCTTCCAATTGCAACTTTCAAGTCCTGCTGGCTGGGCTTCTGGCCCATCTTACCCAGCTGCAAGGCTGACACACGGTTACATCTTTGAGCTTGAACAGGACAGCTCTGTAGCAGAGCTGGGTGTCAATGCTATTAGGACCCCTGCTTCACAATGTGTCACATAGAACCTCTACAAGTTCTGCAAGGACCTGCCAAAACTCATCTCTATCTTTTTAGGAAGAAAATTCACTGGCAAAACACCACTGTTGTATACCGTAAAGGTAACCCGGTCTTTGCAAACTTCAAGCCAAGCCACACGAACGCTCCGTAAAAGACCTGAAATAGAGCAGGTCAGCAGATTCTCATGCAGCTTTATGTTTATCTTTTGAGTGATGACCCAAATAAAGAGTTGCAGGCACTCGCTCTGCTTCTGTAAAGAGCTATCATCACTTACAGGCATAGACAGAGAACAGGACGAGAGAGACACGTTTTCAGATTTGCATCCCCTGTCCTCCCACTCACATGCACGCTAAGGAAGGCGGAATAAGGAAGGCATTTTACTTGGAAACATCTGGACAGCAGCTCAAAAAGAAAACAGAGCTGAAGTTCTACTTGGAGTGTTTTTTTAAACTCCAGCGAAACCTTGAGTTACCGCTTAATGTCACTTGAAATCTGGAGAGGCAGAAGAATCCTCAGATCAATGCCTAAGAAAAGGTATCTGCCATAAGCTGTCTGAAGAGCCTTCACTGAATCAAGACACTTGAAGAAAACGTCTTTGAAGACAAGATTCACAGTAAGACTGCCCATGTAGCACGTGGCCAGGGGAACATCAAGGAAGCAATCAGCAAGTCTTTATCATCACGACAGCATACAATGTTTTTGAAACAGAAAGCTATTTTCTGAAGAAAAAAATCTGTAATAAAAACCACCCTCAAGACACTTTGTGGAGCAGAGTACCTCTTAAAAGTCCTTAGCGGATGCTTCTTTTGAATAAAAGAAAGTCTGTCTTAACATCTACATCCAAGTACTTTAAGATCATCATCAAGGATCTCTTCTGCAGAAACACCTGTATTTGATCAGAGCACCTCTCAAAACTGAGAGTTATGAATTAGAACTGAGAATTAGAACTGGGTTTTAGATCTAGACATAAGGTTACGAAGACCTGAAGCACAGAACTAAGCCACAATCCCCAGAACTCTCCCAGGTAGCGTGGTACAGCACGTGAGATACTTCAGACATGAGTATCAAAAGGGAATGATGTGGAACCAATCATGAACTGCATCAACAGCTACCAGCACAAAAACAAGGGATGCGACAGATACCCTCAAAAGTGTCTGCTGAGGCTGGTTACCTCCTGTTCCCTGCCAGCGTGGCCACTTCCACTATGGAGTCAGCACAGACCACACATTCTCCTCTGTCACAACCATCAAAGTCTCGTAGGGCAGCTGAAGCCGTGGCCCTTTCCTTTAGCTTGTGTCTACAGTAGTCTCCCGTAAGGCAGTGGAATGAAGTAAGCCGCAGGCAGCAATGGTTTTACATCCCAGTAAGATTTGCCAATAATTGTTAAAGAACCTTAAAGAAAAAGTAGGATGTGGACGCACTGAAAGCAAGCACACTGCACTCGTTTGTTCAGGACCCATGCTCCAGCAAGACACGTAGGTACTACAAGCACTACACCTAGAAATACCAAATCAATTTATTTCTATAAGAGCAGTCACACCTGATCAGCGCAAACAGCTCTGGTAAAGATATCAAGATCTAAGGAATAAGGGTTTTCAAAGCCCAAAAAAGTCTCGGTAATAAAGCAGCATGATAAATGAAGCACTCAGGGCAGCCAACCAATGTTTCAAGATGACGCTAAGGCAAGCAGGCATAGCCAGTTTGATCAATACGCATTGATCAAATGAATAAAGTAGCAATCAAGACAGCACACGAAGAGCTAGCTTTATAGCAGAAAGCGAACAACAGATAATTTTGACGTTGCATCACTGTATAAGTCGATGAATTCTTTTCAGTCAGTCAACAGAATTATTAAATGTTTGGTAAATCACTTTTTAAAAGTCAGATAAACAAGGTCAGCCTGTTTTCCGAAAGACACACATTTTGTGGTGTTCAAGAAGTCAGGAAACCTAGCTGGACACCACGCTTGCTTCTGAAGAGTGATTCCGCTCAACAGTCAAGAACTAGATTACAAGAGAAAGATGCAAGGAACAGTGCTAGAAGCGTGGTATGGCATTATCTGAGATGAAACAGAAGCGGCAACGTGCTCTGTGCGGGAGGAATCGCGGTGAGGAACTGTGGCTTAGTATGTGACAGGAGGGCTCGTCCATAACGCGCTCTTCACTGGCACGTGAGCTGGCCAGCAAAATAATATGATAACAGTTAAAATGGGAGCTTGAGTTTCCTGTGAAGCGTATTAATACTTAATAACGCCAAGACAGGATCAGAATAAAGCAATTCGCCCCGTGAAAGCCCTCAGGACTGAGGCACCCCTCGCTGCCCCGGGGCACTGGACCCTGCCCGGTTTGGAGGGGAGAGAAGCGCTCCGGCACGGGGCTCTCTCAGGCCGAGCCCGTAGGGCCGGACCGGACCGGGCCGGGCCCGCAGGACGAAGCGGCGGCGCTGGGAGCAGGCGGCCGGGGGAGCGGCGCGG